>JABXWE010043084.1:0-17960 GCA_014611495.1 Limonius californicus | reverse complement strand
AATGTTCGTCAAGGTTTTGTCCAAATTCGCACGTGCCTGCAAGTTTCTTAAGACTGACAACATACTGTGATATGGACTCGTCCACATTCTGTTTTCTTTGCCTAAATTTGTATCTTTCGGCTATAATGGAAGGTTTTGGATTCAAATGTTCTTTCACTATTCGCACTAATCTTTCATAAGTGTGATCTTCTGGTTTATCCGGATTCAGTAGGTCTTCAATTCATACATTTCATCGCCAACCACCGTTAACAAAAACGCTACTTTCCGTTCTTCGGCCACATTATTTGCGATAAAAAATTGTTCTAATCGAGCTATGTATGTCGTCCAGTTTTTAGTTTTAGAATCAAATTCAGATATTTTACCCAACGACATTTTGTTTAATATTTAATCTGTAATAACACCTGCACACTTTTACCTCGTCGCCAATTGTACTGTTTGGAACGTCGTGATTAAAACAAGGTTGGGCTTCAACTGTCTTTATTTATAAAATAAACAGAATATTTTATATACCAATACCAACTTAACTTTTATACAATAAAAGTTCCCAAACATACCAAGCTTAAGACAGACCTATATCCAGCGGACAGAACATGACGAAACAAATTTCAGAGGAGTAGATAAGTAGAGTGGAAGAGTAGTCAGATGGAGGCCATGGGGAGAAAAACGAAAAGTAGGACGACTAGAGATGAGATAGAAAATATCGCCGGTATTAAAGAATAGCAGGGCTAAACTGGTACCAAGTTTCAAAAATCGAGAAAATTGGAGGAGCATAAGGCAGGCGTATATGCAGCGGAAATAAAACGGCTAAACAACGAAGAAGAAGACAGACCTAGAACAAAAATTGATAGTACTGATAGTTACTGAATAGTGTGCCTGCATTGGCATCATTGATTTTCTCTATCAGAATGTTTCTCCTCAGCATCTTACATTCTTCTTCTTCTGTGTATAGGCCAATGGCCTGTTAATTACCTACAATGCAGTAGGTTCTGTGAGCCCTCTTTGCACGTATGCCGGGCAGGAGGCTAGCCTAACCCGTCGAACAGAGAAGAGAAGTTCCACTATAAGTGTTAACGATTGTCAAAGATGTTTGTAAGACAACCGGGACCGACGGTTTTACGTACCCTCCGAAGCACGACCGGTTGCATATGCCACTATATTGGTCAACCCATCCAAGTACTGACCGCGCGGATTGTGCTGGACTACGAATACCGTTTGACCGGCATCCGCAGCGCTCCGCTATGCATCTTACATTGAAAATTAGAACTCGTTCGGGTTCAGATTTATTACAATGTTTGTACTACAACCTGCAGAAAGAATAAATATAAATAAATAATGGCTGAAAGTTGTCGGTACTGGTAAGATTTTATATTGGGAGCAGTATTAGGATACATCCAAATTTTGTGGAACTAATAAGATATTTTAGGTACTAAACGATTGCGCTATGATATCATCATCATCAGCCCTCTTCAATCCATTTCTGGATGTTATGTTACATCACATTTAGTACTTATTGGCAATTTAAAGAATGCTATCATTTATGATGTGAGATGTGGTATTATGGAAAGTATTTCATCTATTGATTCCACAAAAAATAGCTTTTAAATAAACAATTTTCAGTAGTGTGAAATTAAGTTTGAGACTCTTGTAACCTTTTATAACAATGTTGTTGTCGCAAAATTACTCATAGCTGAGAAATTAAAATAAAATTAAGTAAAATCGACTCCTCTATTTTCCAGAACCACTCCTTTTACATTTATTTGATGTTTGAGTATGTTATGTTGAAAACATTGTATTACTTAAGGGCTCTTTAAATATCAGCTGGATGTATACCAGAACAATTCCAAATCCAAACTTGTATAATGGCTCTTCTCGTTTTCAGTGAATATACTAAATTGTTATCGTAGTCATCTTTAAGGCATCTCTTATTAAGTGTGTGTCAATTTATCGTCATTATGTATTGTGTATTTGTTATGTTGATTTTGTTATTGTAGATACTGTTGGGATTCTATTCAACAAATTATAATTTGGGGACTTCAAGCAGATAGCGCAGGTGACCAGATTGATCTAGAGCAGAATCACTGTGTAGACTAGTGGACCACGTGACCTCACCTAGACCGTCCATCTAATCTTTTGAGCCTAATTCTTAAAGTAAATATTGCCTTAACTTATATATTACCGTCTAATTGCCATAACAGAATGTATATTGCCGCATCGAGTATTGTTCTAACCTAGCAAAAAATTGAGCAGGCAATCTATGTGGCGAAATTCCCAATTTTAGTTACAATCTTTAAAGAAAAACTTGTTTCCGCCATCAATCCTTTTCTGTCAGCTTAAATCTTGTTGCCATCCAATAATAACTTAAGCAGGTGATTTAGCAGGCCAAACTGCTGTTCCCGGACGAATGGCTTGAATTGTTTAACGAATACTGAAACAAACATTAATCCTTCTTTCTACTTCAGAGTCCCTGTTGTTTTCTAGGCTTGTTCTTATTGAAAAGTTGAGCGGGTAATCTAGGCTTGCAGAAGATTTTTGGAAGAATTCGTTGATCTTATGATTATTTACATAAAATTTCTCATGGAACGATTACATCTGTTATCTGTCATAAATGAAGCAGATGATTTTTTAAGACAGAAGTATTGCTTAGTTCTTAAGAGGCTGAAATATTGCATAAAAGGTGGGAACGATTAAATCTTCCTGCTACCAAATATCATTTTTTGTTTACTTTAATATTCAAGTGATTCAACCAAAGTCTCAAGAGCCAATAGAAGACATTCTCGGCCCAAAACAAGGCGACTAAAGTGTAGTTGAGCTTTAAAATAGTAGTGAGAAGTTGTGATAGCTTGTATTACTCGGAGCTTTTTACGTCATTTTCTTTGATAGTATAATTACGGGAAAGATTAATCAAGTAATTCTGATATTAGAACTGCTAGAGTTTAAATGCGACGTCCTTTACGATTAATATTTATTAAGCAACCTTATAGTGGCGCGCACCTGTTAGAATAAGAGTCGCAGTAATAAACAAACTGCAATTAAATTGGTTTGCATTGTAACACTTACACTTAAGTGCTAAACCAACATAAATTTCTTACACGAACAGGTGTCTAATCCGAGTTGCAAAATTGTCAAGGGAAAACGTTATCATGTGTTCGCAGCACACCTAACGCTTTCTGGCACCGACCTAATTGCTAATCATTAAAAATTAAATAAATTTTTTATTTAGCCCGCGCACCTGTTAGCTGAACATTTTTTTTCGATTGTTTTGATAACAATGACAAATTTACGACTATCCTTTCACTTCGCTTGTGTGTTACATTGAGTTGATAAAAAATAGTGGTTAGTAACGCACACGACTAATAAACTAATTACAATAATTAACATGCAACGAAAAATATTAGTAATTCGTATTTAATATGTATTAAAACCAAAGGAAACAATTTATTGCCGCAATAAAAGAAAACAATAAAAAGCGGAGTATAAAGACTGACCTTAATTTCCGCGCTAGTTGTCAAAGAAAAGCCGATTCCAAATTAAGCGGGTATCATGGAGAGAGGCGGAAAAACAAGCATTTCCGGGACCGGTAATAGCATAGGCGGCCATCTATTGAAACGTGCGGCAATCTACTACCATGTTTTGTCCGTTTTCCATATCACAATTCGGACATATTCGCCCAGACGAGAGTTTCCGAATAAACAAGGGTTGATAAAATACAAGAAAACATACTCATCTTATGACAGAGAGGATGAACAGATTCATTAGTTAAGTGGCTAGCCCGGATTGTACGGTTTTCAGCTGCAGCTGAAAGTGGAAACTGAAAGTTTCCTTGTAATCGATTTTCCTTACACAACGATTTAGGAAATTCTTTTAGAAATTAGAAGATTCCAGAAGAGACTGGCGGGTTGACAATCCTTAATTTGTAATAAAAAAGAAATCCTAACGATTTTTGTTATTAAATAAGTTAAATTATAGTTAGTTGTACAACTTTACAAACAGTAACAGACGATATTACATGAAATTACAGATTTAGGAATGTACTTTGCAGCGTTGAAAGAAAGATGCTGTAAAAATAGTGCAAATATGAACTTTTTTATAATTTAATACACTGGATTGACACACGTGGGTCTTACACATTATTGCATTTTACTTAAAACATATTACTAAGTGTGATAATTGACTTCCGTGTGATTTTAGACACTTATTGTTAACAGATGTCAATATACAACTGGAAGGACAACAAGTGGAAGAGGTACCACATGAGCGATGAAATACCTAAAAGAATCTCCCTCTCGTGGGCGGCCTTCGGGAAGCTAAAACAAACATTTATGTCAAACATACCCAACAGCTTAAAGAGAAAGTTATACGACTAATGCATACTTCCAGTTCTTACATATGGATCAGAAACTTGGTGCCTTACGAAAAAACATTCTAACAAATTAGCTGTAACTCAAAGAGCTCATGAGCGATTAATACTAGGCATCAAACTTACAGAACGTAAGAGAAACACCTGGATTAGAGAGCAGACTAAGCTGACAGACATTATCTAAAGAGCAGCAGAATTGAAATGGAAATGAGCTGGACACTTGGCACGAAGATCAGATAACGAAGAGACTACAGAAGTGGAGACCCAGAGAAGCACAAAGACATCGCTGCAGACCGAACACCAGGTGGAGAGACGATATAAAAAGATCAGGAGGCCTCCTTTGGATGAGGGAGGTGAACAACAGAGGGAGATGGAACGAAATGGGAGAAGCCTACATCCAGCAGTGGATTGAAATAGGCAGATCGTGATCGTGATTGTTAACTGATTATGTTTTGCTAGTTGGTCTCATTTAATATCACATTTTGGGGAAGTCTTGATTTCAGTCGAAGGTTTTGTGATCGTTGGCCAAATCCGTAATGGTTAATTGCTAAACAGTTTCTTAAATTACCAAAAAACTTTTTTGTTGGGGTTTCCATAAAATCAATTATTGAGGGCAAATTTAATTTACGACTAATTTGTTCATTACGCAAAAACCATGGCGCATTGGCATAGGACATTATTTTGGAACGTTGTTAATTTCCGTAGATGAGGTACCCCATACCGGGCACGCATACATCAAAGCTGACCTCAAAATCGATACATAAATGAGTAAAGTGCACTCAATCTTCAATGGGGAATTTCTGTTTATTACCGGGCAAAGCAGTTTTGGTTTGTTTTATCTATTGGTTTATATGTGCTCCCCAACTGAGCCGATGGTTAAAATGAATCCCCAAGTATTTCACTGTCTGATCCTTTTCATTCCATTGAATTCGTTTATCATCATTAAAATACTTTTTGGATTATTGTATAGTTTTAAAGTAAAAATTCTTGCTACACATTTATTGGAATTTACTGCAATATTCCAACGGTTTAACCATTGATGTAATGCATCTGTGGCGTGTTGAAGAGTAGCTACAGCAGTATCAATATCGTGATATTGTGATATAATCGCAATATCATCAGCAAACATTAGAAGGAAACAATTTGTGGAAAGAGGAATATCGTGCATGTAGATATTGAACAGTAGAGGACCCAGAACAGAACCTTAAAGTAGGCCAGTTTTAATGTTTTTAGTATTAGCAAACGTTGTGTTAAGCATTGTGTTGAAGGTTCGGCCATTTAAAAAGAAGTATATGAAGTTGGTAATATAATTGGGAATTGGAAGAGCATAAGGCGACCTACATCTAGCGTATAGAAAATGGTTAACAAATTGCAGAGGAGTAGACAAGTAGAGTGGAAGAGTAATCAGATGGAGGATATGGGGAGAAAACCGAAAAGTAAGACAACATCAGATGAGATAGAAAGGCATATCGCCTAAAAGAATAGTAGGGCTAAACTGGTACGAAGTCTCACAAAATCGGGAACATTGGAAAAGCATAAGGCAGGCCTATAGCCAGCGGATAGAAAACGGCTGAACAAAGTCGGAGGAGTAAATAAGTTTACTGGAAGAGTAAACCAATGGAGGGCATGAGAAGAAATCGAAAAGTAGGACGACTCCAGATGAGATAGAAAGGCATATCGCGTAAAAGAATAGTAGGGCTAAATTGGTACAAAGTCTCAGAAATCGGAAAAATTGGAAGAGCATAAGGCAGGTCTAGAGCCAGCGGATAGAAAACGGCTAAACAAACTCAGAGGAGTAGATAAGTAGAGAGGAGGAGTAATCAGGTGGAGGGCATGAGAAGAAAAATGAGTAGGAAGTAGTAATCAATGTGTCAATGTCGTGATTTTGTGATATAATCGCAATATCAACAGCGAACATTGCGAGGGACAATTTGTGGAAAGAGGAATATCAGGCACGTATATATTGAACAGTCGAGGACCTAGATCAAAACCTTAAAGTACGCCAGTTTTAATGTTTTTAATATTAGAAGACATTGTGTTAAGTCTTATGTTAACGGTTGGGTCATCTAAAAATAAGTATATGAAGTAGGTAATATGATTGGGAATTTATAGTTCTAACATTTTGTAGAGTAAGCCTCCATGCCATACCCTATCGAAGGCCTGGGTCACATCGAGAAACATGATTGTGGTATATTGGTAATTTTCAAATCCCTTAATGATAGTTCCATTGATTCGAATAAGCTGATGGCTTGCAGAATATTTAGACGAACTCCAAATTGAAATTGGCAGAATATGTTGTTATGATTAATATAGTCATTAAGGCGAGAGTAGGATACAAGTAACTTTTTTGGCTTCCTATGTTAGTAAAAATTTAAAACATGCGCATGGGGCTTTGGGAAAATAGCCTCTTACCAGACAGGCGTTGTAGATAGATGCAATATAGGATAAACGCAGTAAGATTTTTAAGAATGCTGTTCGTAATAAGATCATGACCAGGAGACTTTTTGTTTGGCAGTTGTCGAAGAATGGATGCAATTCCCGTGGGAGTGTTGTCATCAGGAAATTGTATGCGTTCAGAACAGATTCCAGCAATCATTGGGGTAAAATCAGCGTTGCTTAGTTTGATATCGGCATTAGTTCTTCTTCAAGGTAGTTGTCTAATACGTCAGGTACCTTACCTTACCTGATAATGCTGGCTGTAGTTCCCAAATGACGACGCGGTCTAAGCCGAAAGAAAATTGTACTATTGATGGATCATACTTACTTACTGTCACGTTGAGCTCTTACTGTAGGTATTAACACTTGTACTAATATAAATTATGTTAGTATATTAGAAGAAAATCACCCAATGGCGCAATCATAATACAGTAAAAACTAAACAACTGCAACACAAGAAAAATAGAGCAAATATTGATATAATGAAGTAAATGTTCGAAGGTTACCACGCATTTTCTAATTAGTTTCAAAAAGAACCTTTGGACTCGAGAGAAAGTGTCAGGTCTGATTGATATCATGATCATCAATCAGCCTCTAATATCCACTACCTCCTATAGGTGTTTCCATTGATCTCTATCTTGGAGCTGCCAGTTGCCAGCTCTTCTTCGTAGGTCATCTGTCATCAACAGGTTGATGGTCTTCCTCTGTTTCCAGTCGAGTTTTTTAGTCGCCGTTGCAGAATTTGCTTAGTCCATCTCTCATCTTTTCTTCCTTGCTACATGTCTGGCCCTTGTTCATTTCAATTTTGTTGTTCTTTTTCCTACATCGCATACTTTTGTTTGTCTCCGTATGGTTTCGTTTCCTACTCTATCTTCTAGCTTTATTCCTAAAATCGCCCTCTCCATTGCTCTTTGAGTTGCTTTCAGATTCTTAACTGATTTCTTTGTCGGCGTTAACGCTTCCGCTCCGTAATTTAGGTCAGGTAGAACACAAACGTTTAGTTTTCAATACATATGAATTGAACTTTTAATTACATGGTTTCATTTGCCGAAGGCTGCCCAACTTAGTCCTATTCATCTTTGAATATCACAGGTTTGATTGTCTCTTTAAAATTAATTAAAATTTCATGACCAAGATATATGTAACTTTGTACTTGTACCAGTACTTGATTATCGATGTTTATTTCTTCACTTAGTACTAAATTTGTCATATTCGTTTTGTTATAATTTATCTTCAGTTCAACCTTCTCGGATTCAATTGTAAGTTGTAGTAGCATATCTCCAGTTTCATCAATATTTTCTGATTTTAAATCTATGTCGTCAGCAGAACCAAGCTATTTCAGTTTGTCGCCGTTAATATTAATTCCATTTTGTTCCCATAAAAGTGTATTAAAAATATAGTTTAGGGCCGTGAAGAAACGTTTTAATGAAATTGTATCACCTTGTCGTACACCTCTTCCAATCGTAAACTTGTCGGTGTTTTCATGCTTTCTAATCTGCGCTACAACATGTTCATATATAAACTGAATTATATTCGTGTAACTATGGTCGACGCCACATTCCTTTAATGCATCTATGCTTGCTCATACTTCCACGGAATCAAATCAATGAATGTTGGTATGAGGGGTATTGCATTCTATGCATGTCCCGATTTCTCACCTTAATAATTAACAGATGATTTCTCCCGGCTCGGACGCCAGCTTGTTGTCGAGGTTGGCAAAAGACAATATTTGCCGTTAAGTGCTTGGTTATAATTTTTGTGAATAGTTTATGAGTAATATAAATTTATAGGCTTATAGGCCTGTTGCGGCAGCTCAATTTTATTTAGTTTATAATAGATTTATTTTCTGGAAATACCAAATACATAGTTCTTCCAAAATGTACAAGGAAAACCTTTCAAAATTAAGTAGTGTAATTTTGTAATCTTTAAGTTTTCCATTGAATTTCACCATTTATTTGCCTACCACTTTTATGTAGAGGGTTGTTCAGGTAGATTCCGAAAACCCAAATGTTCAAATAGTGCAACCAGCACTCAGTTCTCTTCGATACTCCACAGCGGTAACTTGTATAGTACTCGCTGTGTTAAATAAACAGATTCTACCAATACACGCTTGTGTTAATTATTTATCATACATCATCAAAAAGATTACCAATAGGGTTGAATTATTATATCCAATCCACAACAAGGCCTGTAATTTCCAAACTTCATCATGTCACCTCGCTTATGTATCAAAACTCTTATTTCATTATTCCACTGTATTGGTGTTTCGCTGCCTCAATGCATTTATTAAATAGATCTGCTATCATCCGCAGCAGTGTTTCGTCTGCTTTCATTGCTTCTATTATTACGTTGTCTTGTCCTGGTGCGCAGTTGTTTCATTTCTGCCATGGTTTTCATTACCTCATGTATGGTGACTTCTGCCATCTCTTCTTACCCAATTTTTGCTTCAGTTACTGGAATATCTGGTAGTTTCTTACTGGAATATATCTCACTGAAGTATTCATTGAGATTTTTAAAATTTCTTGTCTGTTTGTCTGATTTTTCCTTTGCTGTATCTAAGATTGATGATCTCTTTTCTACCCTTTTGAAATCTTGCTTTTATGCTTTTCATGTTTCTATTTGCACCTATAGTTTTTTGAATTTCTTGTGGGGTATATTCTCGTATGTCGTTCCTTAGTTCTATAGATATTATTCTGTTTAAACCTTGGTATTAATAGATACTTGGTTTTCCCTCAGACACAAGATCTCTTTGTTATTCCAAGAATTTCTTTGTATTGTCCCCAATTTTCCCATCATTACCTTTAGTGTTTTTTTATGTTACATGCGTTTAGTGATTCTTCGACAAGTTTTAATATCAGGTCATTTATTTCCGTTATCTTCTGGAATTCTTAAGTTTTTCCTCTGATCCGTGTTTATCAGTTTAACTCTTCCGTTCTTCGTATTTTCAAATAGTGTTGCGCTCACCATGCGATGGTCACTTCTTGTTGCAAATCTATTTAATACAGTTACGTCTTGTACTATCGGTTATACATAGTCAAATGCATTTTTTGTGTTTCCGTCGGGACTCAGCCAGGTCCACATCCTATGTGCTCTTAGAAAAACATATTCATTTCGTATAACTGTTATTGGAGCACAAAGCTGAGGATTGTCTGTCTGATATACAGCCATCTATTTTGTAAATTATTGTCATTTATTACCCGAATTTGGTATGATATCGTAACTTCTTGGTGGTTATTGTTGGAGACACTACTACTAACGAAAAATGATTTTGTTTTGACGTTACCGTTGGAATTTTGAGGTTGGTTTAATTTTACTAGAATTGTTGTGTATTTTTTAACTGTCATAGTGCACCCTTTTGTATTATCCTGTGTTTTTTGAAACATTTTGAAAATACGAATATAGTGTAGAAAGAATCTGCATTGTGTGATTATTCGACGGGTAGTTGGAGAAATCATACAGCAAGGGACACTGGGAGAATGTTGGAGACGCTTGATGCCTACTAACGAAAAATGATTTTGTTTTGCTGTTGCCGGTGAAATTTGGACGTTGTTTAATTTTACTAGAATTGTTGTGTATTTTTTAACTGTTATAGTGCACCCTTTTGTAGTATCCTGTGTTTTTTGAAACATTTTGAAAATACGAATATAGTGTAGAAAGAATCTGCATTGTGTGATTATTCGACGGGTAGTTGGAGAAATCATACAGCAAGGGACACTGGGAGAATGTTGGAGACGCTTGATGCCTACTAACGAAAAATGATTTTGTTTTGCTGTTGCCGGTGAAATTTGGACGTTGTTTAATTTTACTAGAATTGTTGTGTATTTTTTAACTGTCATAGTGCACCCTTTTGTAGTATCCTGTGTTTTTTGAAACATTTTGAAAATACGAATATAGTGTAGAAAGAATCTGCATTGTGTGATTATTCGACGGGTAGTTGGAGAAATCATACAGCAAGGGACACTGGGAGAATGTTGGAGACGCTTGATGCCTACTAACGAAACATGATTTTGTTTTGCTGTTGCCGGTGAAATTTGGACGTTGTTTAATTTTACTAGAATTGTTGTGTATTTTTTAACTGTCATAGTGCACCCTTTTGTAGTATCCTGTGTTTTTTGAAACATTTTGAAAATACGAATATAGTGTAGAAAGAATCTGCATTGTGTGATTATTCGACGGGTAGTTGGAGAAATCATACAGCAAGGGACACTGGGAGAATGTTGGAGACGCTTGATGCCTACTAACGAAAAATGATTTTGTTTTGCTGTTGCCGGTGAAATTTGGACGTTGTTTAATTTTACTAGAATTGTTGTGTATTTTTTAACTGTCATAGTGCACCCTTTTGTGTTATCCTGTGTTTTTTGAAACAATTTGAAATTACGAATATAGTGTAGAAAGAATCTGCGTTGTATGATTTAACAGTTATAGATGCACAGTTCCTTTTCCAATTTAACTACCTACCAAATATTTTATTCTTAAAGTAATTTCTAACGATCCATGGTAGGAGTCATTATGTTGATAAAAAGGTTTTTGGCGTACACCGAATTCTACATTTGCCGATATTCTGGGTTAAATGATTTTTGTAAATCCGCTTAACGTTGTTCATTTAAACTTTTATGGAAAAAGTGGGGTTCGTTAATATTCCTATCTGTAAGCATCTACAAACATTTTAATGGCTAATACGTATCATTCGCGGATTCTCTTGTGAGTAGTACTACCAGTTATGTCCATTCATTTCACCACAATTTGAGAATTTTGCCTCTCCGCTATACAATACACAATTTAAAAAATACGGATCTAAAAAATTGATCCTTAAAACATTACAAACACTCAATCTGCTATCATTTTCATGCAGTTCGTGCACCAAAGTAACGTCCTACGGACGAAAAACATTTACTTTTAGAATTCTTCTACAATTTTGCGCAAGATTCTTATTCACTAGCTCTATCACTGCTTCTTCATTTTCCATATTCTTAATCATTCTGGGCGTACATATTCTGGATTTAATAAATATACCTTCGTTCCTTAACTTCAAGGCGTCTACATATTTTTTCGGGCGGTGAACTTTTAGGTGGATAGCGCTTGATATATAAATTGCGACTGCAGCCGCGGCATTCGACAAACATAAGCAACCAATCTGTTTTCTCGTTATTTGAAAATATCTCACTTAAAACTTGACAGATCGGCTTAGAATTGTCAAAAAAAGGCAACATTAATCAATTCAACTAAATTAAAGAAAACGTGTTTTGTTTGCCAAACAGTTAAATATTACAGGTATTGCAGACACATATTTCGCACAGTACATCATATTAGTTTGACAATAATTATTGCAAAATTGGTCATTTATATCAAACATATACTTTTGATAACCAAAATTGCTTTCCTGATAAGCCAATTATTTTTTCTCGCGAGCAAATTTCGACATTCGAGACATTGTGCATGTAACTACCAAATAAGAGTATTCTGGACTTCTATTAAGATTACTGCATGCACTTTCTAATTATAATATAAAGTTACGCTAATTAGATTACCTTTGATTCCGATTTACTCACTAATTTTATTCTAATTAGAGTTCCTTGAATGACTATTGGTGGCATTTGGCTTTCAATCAATTCATCAACTTATTAAGATTTCTCGGTACCGAATATTCATAAATCAATAATTAATTTAAGTAAGCAAATAGGAAATGATGTATTTCTAAACAGACAATGCAATGCTATAAATGCGACTACAATGGCATTTACAAAAGCATAGAATTCAAAACATTATTATGAATTCTTTGGTATATCATAGACAACGTTGTTAGTACAAGCTTCTAAAGTACAGGAATAGAGTAGTGTGATTTTCTACCGCTTATTAAATTTTATTCCGTTGATACAGATTTGTCATTCCAAAGATGAATTCCCGGAAATCGTTATATTTCAATATATATTGGTGCAGAAATAATTAAATGCAGTGCTTTGATCTTGTAGATATTTTTAGATTACAATAGATTTTCCGCTATATAATTTGATGTTGTCGAGCTTGCCAATTCACTCCATATTATTTATTTTTAATACAGACATTTGGATGTTGCGGTTTGTGATCGCATAACAAATTTTTAACTTTATTTGAAATCTGCGAATTACTTTAAATAAAACCCGGAAAAACGTTAACAGAAGCTTGTCAAAATCCATCTAGAATTCAAGATATTGTTTGTTGTACAGTGATCTTACACAGAGATGGCTAGAAGTACGAAGCAATAAGAAACCGAGACAGGCTACAGTACAATAGAGTACAATTATACTTAGTTTAAAACAGACACAAAATATAACATACCTATATTTGACTCACTTAGCAAGCTGATTGCGTCAGAAATGTATATAGGTAATACAATTTCTTTGCTTATAACGTACACCTCTAATATGTACTTCTAATAAACTGTTCAGAAAATAAACTACTCGAAAGAATTAAGGGGTCAAAATTTCAAATGCTGAAGTTTTCTTAGGACCGATGGCATTTTAATGAAACTTGGTATACGTATTGTCGAAACATTTATTTTAATGAAATGCTATAAAAATTGGATATTATCTTAACATCTACCACATCATTGAAAACTATATTAAAGTGAAGCAGGAATTAAACTGAAAACACATATCAAAAAATTAATATTCTTAAGAATTCTCAATAAACCCGAACAATACCTAAACCTAATATCGTGCAAAGCTTCCTCCAGTTTGAATACGGCCTGCGTGGCATACTGTGAATCAGTCTGCGTATGTTTTCCTGGGGAATACGTCGCCATTATTCAGTGAGAGCTTGTTCCAGTTCTCCCAGCGTATCTGGTGGGTGTGGACGCTTGCGAATACGTTGTCCGAGTTGATCCCATAAATGCTCTATGGGATTAAGGTCAGGACTGAGTGCTGGCCATTCCATAGTGGCTATGTTATTCTGGCCAAGGTACTCAGTGACTACTCTAACCGTGTGGAGACGAGCGTTATCCTGCATAGATAAAAAATCTTCTCCCACGGCAAGTGCTTGAGGCAGGACATTTCGGATGACAACAAGTTCAGTGCGGTTGTTTATTGAAATGCGCCCCATACCATTACTAAACCGCCGCCAAAAGCCACGACTTCCTTAACACATGCTGGTAAAAAACGCTCGTTTGGCCTTCTCCACACCCTAACTCTACCATCATTTGTCCATAACTTGAACCTCGACTCGTTTGAAAACATTTCTCGACTCCACTGCCTCAATTGCCAATAATCATGTTCACGTGCGAAGAACATCCTCCTTCGTTGATGATTTCTGGTCAACTTTGGCTTCTTTGCTGGGCGTCTAGATCTCAAATTGACTTCCCAAAGTCGATTTCTTACCGTTTGGTCGCTTATCTGAACTTGCCTGGTTCTGGAAAGGTCGATTTGAAGACCACGAGCGGTTGTCGAACGGGCTTGAAGTCTCAAAAATCGGTCGTCCAGTAGGCTTGTTCCTCTGTGGTGACCCTGTCCAGGCCTCCTGCTGACAAAACCAGTCTGTTGGTGCCTCTGCCAGAGCCTCCACACCGCAGACTGGCTTACATTGAGCTCTTGAGCAACACTTCGCTGCACGCTACCTTCTTGTAGTAAGGTAACTGCTCTTGACACTTCTATTGGATTCAAGTGTCTTCTCATTGCTCGTTTGACCACGTGGCATCAATATTTTGTGGTTGTATTAAAAAACCGCCGTCTTGCAGTAATTAAAATCTTATGCAAATACTCAAATTTTCGTACAAGACAAACTTATTTAATTACGGTTTCTAAGAAACGCAGAAATAACAAACGAACGCAATGTAACATTGTAGCTGAATGCTTCATTGATGGAATATATCAACACCTATCTTGTAACTAATATCATAAGGAAGATATACCTTTTGAAAAACGTGACCCCTTCATTCTTTTGAGTAGTTTATAATTCGTTAAATTAGATACTTTCTGTTATACCATACTTTTGAAACATGAACCAAAATAAAGCCGCACTCACTTGAGTCACTTGTGTAAAACGCTTTTCCACTACTCAAGTAGAACGATACTAATGAGGAATATAATAGCGCGATGCAGGAAACGTAGATAGTACAGATGTTTTACAGCAACGTGTTCACACTCGAGGTAGATAAATTTATTTTGAAAGTCTTGTTTCAAAGCGGAAAATGTATCCAAAATTCTAGTTGGCAGTACTCCTATCGTTCTTGCTTCAAGCAGTTCCTAGAGCAATTCCTTAATGAAGCAGCAATTTCCAGCACGGACATCGTATTGTTCAACGGTACCACGAAACTCGCATCATCTCTAAGGGAAAGTCTAAAAGCAGAGCATTTGTACTTACGAAAGATAGTGGATAAGGTATTCAGGGAATAGATGCAAGTCCTAACAAATCATTAAGAAGGTTGTCTCATCAAACAGGTAATTAGTATAGGTAACGGTTTTCTTAACTGAACTGAACAGTAGCAGGTTAGTTTTTTCACAGAGTTTGTGTCAGCAGACTTTCAATAAAGTACTATAGATGCATCCATACAAACTGTCAATCGTACAAGAGTTGCTTCCAGTAGAATGTAAAAACGTCAGTATTGACCAACAATGATGACATTGATTGACGACTGAAAATCATAATACTAATCAGGAGAGGTTTTTACATCTCCTTAAAATGATTTTTAATATGATTTGGATAACAAATTCAGATAAAAATAATTGGGAATAGTTTTTTTAACAACAACGCGAATGCCAAAAACTGCTAGGATTCAAAACAGATAATGCACTTCAACTTGGCTTTCTTCAGCAATAAGCAGAGATTGTTGGGCACCGGGATAGTCCGATTGTAACCTCTCGTCTACTTTATGTTTGGACATTTAAAAATTGTTGTAACGAATGATCAAAAAGTTTTCAATTTAGGGTTGGCTGTGAGTGCTACAAGGCATGTGGTAATCGTCATATTAGGTACCGGTCGTACCTTGTGTTTATTTCTTCAAATGTAAACACAAGCAAAATGAACTTAATCGCAAATCGTATTACGTGGCAATTGAATGCATTTTAAAAAGTGAAACTTTTTAAGCCAACAACAACAAGCAAATCACAACATCCAGATTAAACAGATACTGACAGGTTCCAAATTATTTTGATTTGAGAGTTGTTTAAATTGGCATTTGTTTATATTTCAATCTCAGACATGCAAAAGATTTTCATAGACCTTCCTAATTTGAAACCTTTTTGCTCACATGTTATAATAAAATCGTTTACATACGATTGAGGAGTTATAGCAGGTGAATGCTGTGAATGAAATCACTTGGACAATTTCCCCCTTTATTTATAATATTATTTCACATCACTGAAATTAGTCAAGGGGAAAACTCATTATGGTGGCACTTTCTATCATTTTAGATCGTACTGTAGTATTGCCAATGTGTTACTTTGAGAAATATAAAAATTCTATCACCTACCGCCAAATTGTTTTGTAACCGTACTAATTAAGCGGGTCTATTATAAGTTACTCCTGTAACTGATAACTGAGTTATGCTGCCGTTTCTTGAAAAGTACCTAATGGGCTCTAACACAGTGACGTCAGTTAGTATTTATTAATTCACTTTATGTAGTCGGGTGTGCCCTTGAAACCACGCTAAAATGTTAAAACATGCAAAAACTACTCGAATTAAAGTTGTTGAAAATATATGATGTTATAAATAATCTGTGAAGATGAACTAAAATATTTGAAAATATTAAACACACTATTAATCAAAGGCAAGCAGTAAAATATGTAACCAGACTTATTAAAGATAAACAAACAGACCAGCGTTGCAGTTTCTTGAAAGGATTTCCTCGAGGCGCTAAAAGTCATGTACTTAGTTACAATTTTTTACGTGTCTACATACGAAATAGCTTTTACAAGAAAATCTAGATTTCCTGATGTTCCATTTTGCTGATTTTAGATTATAATTATGTCTAATATAACGAAACTAGAACAAATTTAAAGAAATAGAAGTCGGTGTTATTCAATTAAAGCATTCGAAATAACAGCACCAATAAAAAGAGATTGGAGAGCTAATAACTTGTTTATTATAATCTTATTATATGCTCTGATTTGATTATAATCATACTGTGAAAAGTTTTAATTACAGCAAATATAAGATGGTATTAATGGGAACATAAATACATTTTGCGAATAGAGTCTGCCCAAATTGAATTCGTTTATTACCAATTGTTAGTAAACACAACACATTATGTTGCAGTTGGCTAAATAATTCTTCAGTTAGGGTAAGATATGCAGATTCAGTGGAGATGGTTGCAGCCTTAGCAGTTTGAGAAACCTTCAATTAGCCATTCTCCAAAACTATTCGATGGATTTTCCTTCCCATTTCCCTGCTTCTTCCGCTTTATCCTTCTACATTCACATTCTTAATTTTATTGTCTTTATCTATACTTAGTCTTACTTAATTTTCCTTCTGTATGCCCATCTTCATTCCTTTATTTCTATATATAAGGCGTTCGTGGACTGAAGTGCTTTAGCGTTCTACTCTAAATAGAAGTTTTATATACACCTATATATTTTTTATATTCTATTCCTTTAATTAATTTCTTTCATATTAAGTCACCTTCATCAACAATTTTGTTCTTATGTACCGTTCTTCTATTTGCTTGTTTCGTTGTGCTACTATATAAGCATTCATCTTCCAACACAGTTACCAATTTTTACAAATACAGTCTCTTCTTACATTTCTTTTTCATTTATTGTTTCCTCTATGTTTCCCTCTCTTTAGTTAAACTTTTTATTACTGAATTTTTTTTTCTTTGATTTTGCTTCATATTTTCTCATTTTTTATCCTCCTCCCCGATATCGCCTTATAACTTTATAACCGATTGGGACTCGCAATCGGTGGAATTGACGATCTTCTTCTTCTCCTTCTTCTTCTTACGTTAGGTCATTGACCTGTGTTTTACTGGTTCCTATTTTCTTGGGAGACTGATGACCAGTCGTCCTGCCATCTCTTTGGAGGTCTTCCTGGTGGTCTGGAGCCTTCTAGGTTCCCTTCGCCTACTGCCGTTTCCCCTTCTTTAGTCAAACTTTCTATTACTGAATTTTTTTTCTTTGATTTTGCTACATATTTTCTCATTTTTTATCCTTCTCCTCGATATCGCTTTATAATTTCTTCTTCTGTAAGTTTGTTTTC
>JABXWE010043082.1:0-14180 GCA_014611495.1 Limonius californicus | reverse complement strand
GTTCAATGAAATTCTGCATATTACTTGATTGCCCTTGGTATGTTTCGTATTATATAGAAAACATTAAATACTTTCCAGTTACATTCCCACCCATTATATTGCCTACTTAGATGTATTTTTAACACTTTCAGAGCGTTTGTTATACACGCTAAGAAATATATTTCACAGCAGTAATGAATATGTTAATTTTATATACATTATGCATTTATATACTCAGCTTTTTACACATTCTTAATTTGCATTTAATTTTACGGTTTTGTAATTAATCCCGATTTTAATTCTAGTATAAATCCAAAGCATTTAATTCTATTGGTATTTGTTAACTTTATTCTGTTTATTACTTATATTACTTCTTTTAATATTGCAGTTTTTGCTACCTGCTTGTGAAGGGCTATTGGTGACGTCTTGAGCTACTCTACCGACTCTTAATTATGTTTACTTCTTGCTTACTTATTTCGTTGTACTTTGTGTTTCGATTTAAGTTTTTACTTTCTTTCTTCATTTCGTTCTTTTGGTGTAACTAGTGAACAAAGTTTTGTTGCTGAAAAATAGCTTATTAGTTGGCTTTATATTTATAAGAAATTATTTTGTTTTTCGTTGCGGTTTCTATATACATTCTGTCAATATTCTATTTCGTGGCTGTGGCTTCATTACAACTTCTGACTAATTGTTTTAATACCTATTTGTGTTATGGCACTAACATCTGCACTGTTTGCTACTTGTACTTTTTCCATTATTCTATTCTATTTATCAGGGCTGAAAGTAAGTCAGAACTCTCCGGAACGCCGGTTCAGTAGAAGATTTAAAAAGGGATCCCAGTTCCAGCTTAAAATCACCAGGCAAGAAATAAATAATAGTTTATCTTTCGTAAACAATCTATAATAAAAAAAATTAAACTACAATGATTTTTCACTTAAATCTGTGGTTCCTATATACATGTCCTACAATGGATAGCGGGCGGTGGGAGATAGAAGCACCATCAACACTCCGTTGCACACGACACCGACGTGTACGTCAGCCTGTTGTGTTCCGTTCTACCAATTGCGTTCCGGCAAACCTTTTTTTCTACTATCACCTCTGCTATTAATTCGTTTTTCTAACTGCTTATTTCATTTGTTGCTATTTAGCCTTTGTGGTGATCTAATTCTTTATACTACATTTTCTTTCATTTTCACCAAACTATAGGTTTTAGTTCTATTGAGGTCTAATACTGTATCCTTTTCTCAAGTTTTTTTATAACAGATTATTTTATAATTTGCTTTTTTTTATATACTTTATGGATGTCTCATTACTGTTTTATTTTATTATTCGAGTTTGTCTGTTATATAGCGTGCTATAGTTTCTAGTTTCTTGAGCGGCTAATACGGTACTGTTGTAGATATTTTTTTTAAGTAACTGTTTTGCATTTTGCTTTTTTTTGCTATGCTTTATGGCGATCTGATTACTTATATTTTGTTTTCTTTTTCATTTGTATTTGCTGTATTTTTTATCTGTTTACTTTATCGTGATTTGATTAATCCTACTTTCTGTATTATTTTTATTCTTTATGTATGCTATATTGAGCTATTGTTTCTAGTTTCATCAGCAGCTACTACTTTGTTGTTATCATTTACTTCTTTAAATTTTTCTCTAAACTGATTATTCTATATTTTCTCGTTTTTTCTATACTATATTGTACACTTCTCATGTTTTCGTTTAGTTTTATCATATCTGTATCGAGCTGTAGTTTCCAGTTCCCTCAACTGCCAAAGCTTTCAATATATTGCTTGAATTTCATCTTTTGCTTTAAGTTAAGTAGTATTAGTTATTATATTTTACTATACTTAGATCATACACCAATCAAAATAATTATTTTTTTATTTCTGCATAAGAATCTATAAAATTTCGTTTTGACTTTTTTAGTAAGCCGTATTTGATTAATTTATATTAGTATCAAGAACTTATATTTTCATTTTTATATGTTGCCAACATTAAGATCTAGCTGACCTGAACTTATTGACTAAATATTTTAAATAATAGTAGTAAGACAAAACAAACACATATTTTTAGAGCAACCAAACAACTAAAAGACTGTAACAGAACTTGTGTCAATGTAAATATTATTTAGTGTTTCACTTATTTCGATATTTTGACAAGAGCTGTCTGATAGTCTTTTAGTATTTGCTAGATAATAAACATTTCTTAACTACGATAATATTCCGTCC
This sequence comes from Limonius californicus, assembly GCA_014611495.1. NCBI lineage: Eukaryota > Metazoa > Arthropoda > Insecta > Coleoptera > Elateridae > Limonius > Limonius californicus. Next base: position 11,976 of record JABXWE010043082.1, on the reverse strand, counting down.
GCTTTTTCTAGTGCGTTTATATTAATTTCCGTCATACTTATAACCTCTAACAAACAAAAATAGATATTCAAACAGTAATAAATCCTACTGGCTATTGTTTGTTGTTTCCAATATTTGACAAAATTATTAAAATTTGTTAACTGTATTATTTACAAATCTATTAAGTTTACGTAACCTTAAATCTTTGCTGCGATATTGTTGTTAATATAATTTAATAAAAAGTCATCCGGTGATGAAGTTTTAATTAGATATAGTATGTAAATTTAAGATAAGCTCATTGTATATGAGACTAGTATTAAGTAAATCTTGTAATTCAAATGTCGTACAGTGTTAATGTTATTCAGTTTAGGACTTACTGCCAAAAATAATTAAGGGAGTTATATAATTTACTGGATAAATGTGTCCCTAAATGACTAAATAATTTAATTAGTTTATAATAGCAATGCGTGAATTATTTATGAAACGTAATACCGTTTTTGTTTGTGTACTATTGTGTAAAATAAATTATTATGTATTTTAACAGTTTTATTGATTTTTATTGTTATCATTGTTTACCTTGTTTTCTGTACCTACTTGACGCATACAGGGTGTATCAACTAAAACAGTCTACCTTGAATAACGTTGTAAATGATTAAAATTGAAAAAAATTGACGAGACAGGGAACAATAGTTTAAAGGGGGCGTTGTTAACTAAACTATGCAAAAATGAATAGGGATATTGCAGTGTAAAACAGTTAAAGGCAACACCAATTGCATTTGTAATAAAAAACTACCAAAACAACAAAATGTAACGTCTTTTTAGTAATGAACATGAAAATTACAATAATGGTTCGTTTAAAGAGGAAATTTAGCAATATTATACAGGGAATTTTTCTTTTTAGTATACATAACCTATGTATACTTTTAAAAGAAACGCCTCAATTTCGCCTATTGTGTATGCAATCAACTATACCGACAAGTAAAAATCAGAAATAAACGTCACTATAGTTGTGAATTATTCGAGTATGAAGGTTATGTTGATGCAGTGTTTATATTAAATAAGTATTTCACCTTGTAGGTATATAGGACGCAAATGATAACTTATTTATTAAATATAAAAATCGACAGGATGTTTCCGTAAGGTCCGTGCACATTATATTTCTTTTGTACAAAACACATACATCATCGACAAAATGGTGTAATGGTCAGCATACCTGCCTTTCAAGCAGTTGATCCGAGTTCAATTCCCGGCGATGGCAAACTTTTTTTAATTATTATTATTCAACGTAGCATAAAATATTTCATTTCATTTCTTCGATTAAAACGTGATTAGTTTCAGTTTTTATTTTATGGGAAGTTATTACGCATCCCTCTGATTTAAATTTTCTAACAATTGTTTGACACTAAATAAAGATTAATTTTATTTTTTAGCATTGAATTAATTTGATTGCTGTGGTCACAGCATGCTTGAGTTGTCTGTATAATTGGTTGCCTACACAATAGGCAATAGGCGAAATTGACGCGTTTCTTTTAAAAGTATACATAGGCTATGTATACTAAAAAGAAAAATTCTCTGTATATATAATATATGCTCAGTTTCATATGCACCACCCATTAAAAATAAAGCTACGTGTTTGAAAATTTGCTAAAATAATGTTTTATTATTGCATAGGAAATGATCACTATTTCCATTAAAAAAATCAAGTGATTGTGGTGTTTGTCTACTGTCTCTCATCAACTCGTTTCTTAGAAACAAAGCAATATCTAGTAAACATTAATTAGTTGTTTCAAGATTTTGTTACATTTTGTGACCGAATTAATGTTTTAAAATGCCTCCAGTAAGACAACGTAGAAATTTTAACCACATTTCCGATTTTCATAGAGGCCGAATTATCGGCATGGAAGAAGCTGGACTTTATTTTCGTCAAATTGGTAGAAAGGTAAATCGGGACCACATTACAGTTGCACGAATATGGTCTGCTTGGTCAGAAGAAGGCATTCAGCGAAATCGGTCAGCTGGCTCCACGTAGCAGCAATGTTCGTGAAGATTTACTTCTTCAAAGAATGACTACACGAGACCGCTTTCAAACAACAAGGTTTGTTGCTGTAGACTGGATGCGAGCTCTTCACCGCCGCGTGTCAATGGCAACAATTTACAGAAGAATCTCTTCTTTTGGACTGCGATCCTACCGTCCATTCCAACGGTTTCCTTTAACGGCACATCACAGGCGGTTAGGCTTGCTTGGTGTCAAGAGCGGCAGCATTGGAATTAGCAATAGAACAACATGTCTTCAGTGGAGAATCAAGATTTTGTTTGCGGGCAATTGACGGCCGTAGGAAGGTACGTCGATATCGAGAAGAAAGACGAAATTTAGAGTTTGTTGAAAGACGCCTTACAGCTTTAACACCTGGAGTTATGGTTTGTGGTGTCATTTGTTTCGGTAAGAGATCACCTCTTGTGTTCGTCCCAGGCACTTTAAATGCTCATCGCTATATTCATAAAGTCCTGGAAACGGTGTCAGTACCATTCATGCATACGTTGCCAAACGATATTTTCCAACAAGATAACCCATCTCCACACACGGCAAACATTACCAGAACGTACCTTCAACAAGCACAATTGCAAGTGTTGCCCTGTCCTGCACGATCACCGGACTTATCGCCGATCGAACATCTTTGGGGCATGATGGGCAGGCGACTAAGATTATTGCCAAGAGCTCCTAACAACTTAGACGAGCTGAGACACCAACTTGAGGTTATATGGAACGAGATACCCCAGGAGAACATGGACCACTTGATAGAAAGCATGCCACGACGAATAAATGCTTGCATTGCTGTTCATGGCGATGTTACACATTATTAATTTTGTTTTCGTTGTTGTTATTGTTTTCTTATAATTGTTAATCTTTTTTTATGAAAACCAGATCATTTCATAAGAAATAATGAAACATTATTTTAGCAAAGTTTCAAGCCCGTAGCTTTATTTTTAATGGGCGGTGCATTTCATATGAAACGAAGTGTATATGAAAATAGCTATTGTCTTCTTTCACTTAACTTACATTAGCGTAATAACTGCTTTGCACCTTGCTGGCATACTCTCAATGCCATTATCAATATGTTCTGTGGAATTTGATGCCACAGTACCGGCAATACATCCCTCAGCTGTTGCACAGTAGTAGGCCTTGGGTTATGATGATCCAGCTGTTTCTGCAAAAGGTCCCATGCATGCTAGATGGGGTTGAGGTCTGGCGATAGCGGGGGAAGAGCAAGATGGTTTATTTCCTCATCTCGAAGCATTTCTAAAACAACCTGAGCATGACGCGGCGCCTTTTGTTGTCGTTGCGACGGTTCAGAACATGGTCCATAATGATCTTTTGGCCATAACGTTGGCCTGTGAGTGTACCATTAAATATATTGAGGTCAGTACGCCACCCCACAGAAATTCCAACTCATACAATAAGACCACCACCACTAACGGCAACGACTGGTTGGGTATACTGAGGTAAGGTACGATGTCCGGCACTACGATATATTCCTTGACGCCGGCTATCATTGCTATGGCAATATCTGGACTCGTCCGAAAACAGTATATCATCCCATGGTGTCGCTTCTTGAAGAATATGTCTTGACCATTCCACTCGGTGTCTTCGTTGAGCCACAGTTCTTGCAGGACATCTCAGGGGGCGGTATGAGGAAGTCTTACCTCAAACAACGATTTCTCACAGTTTGGTCGAAGACTGGATTTCCTGTGGCATTCTGCAGCACTTGCTGTAGATATCGAGCAGTTGAAAAGAGGTGCATTCTTGCATTAATTATCAGAAGTTGATCATCACGAGGTGTTATGATGCGAGAAGATCCACTTCCAGACCTTCTTGCTGCAAGGCGTGTAACGGCACGTGAAATTGCGCTCTGCGTGGTCTCTAACATATTAGCAATGCCGACCTGGCGATCTCCTCTTTGGTGCATAGCAACGGCTAAATTTCGTTGTGCTATTGTTAAATGGTTTCTCTGCATTGTTGTGTATTATTAAGAACATAAATATATCAAACGAATAAAAAAACAATGAACAAAAAAGATCTTAAGAAGGCAGGAAAGATTATTCAGTCAAACACACAAACTCGACTTGACACTAATACGGATACACAATTGCAACTGGATTCGATTGTTTTTTGTTTTTTAACATCAAACATTGCCGCTTGCTCTAATTATCAATAACTGACGACTATTAGCCGCCAAATACAAACATATATGCTTCATGTTATAATATCCCTATTCATATTTGAGTAGTTTATGTAAATAATCTACTCTACTTTACCCCCCTAGCCCTCACCATCAGTAATCCCAACATTTTAAATGACAAGAGGCATCGAGTAATATTTCAGTTGAAAAGATTTTGTACAATCTGCAAATTTTGTGCAAATCTGTCGATTCGTTTTTGAGAAATGGTATTTTGAAGTTTCGAATGCGTATGGAATCGTTTAAATTGAAAAATTTCAAAAGAGTGTTCAGATTATTTTATTAAATGTTCAAAGTGCTTACCACCATTATCTGTACAATAAATATTAAAATACTTAACATACCAACAAAACAAAATAATACAATGTTTGTTTTTTAATTCAATTCGTTTGTAAGAAGTAGTAAGAATGATCAAATCTGACTTTTTGTAAAAAGTTTAAGTTGTCTACATTTTAGATTAGACGGTAGTACCTAAAAAAAATAAGTCTATGTTCTGCTGATTTGTCTAAGAACCTGTGGAGTGGCCAGCCAGGTCACCTGATCTCATCTACTTAGATTTCTTTCTGTAGGGTCACTTGGAAATTAATATTTATGCTACCCAACCAGATATCGGCAAGAGTTAAGAGCCATATTAATCAGGTGTGTAGTTCATTAACATATGTAATGTTTGAAAATGTACGAAATTGCTTTACAGATAGATTGTCTTATTGTATGGAAGTAGGTAGTGGCCACTTTGCACACTTTTTTAAAATTGTATGTTTAACATTTCCCATGCGCATGCCTTTTCTCAAAAACGAATTAACAGAATTGCTAAATGTTTTCAGATTGTGCAAAGAGCAGAACAATCTTTGCTATTAAGAATCACTTGACACACCCTCTAATTTTAAATTTTAGGGTTGGCGGTGGTGGGGGCTAGGGGGATGAAGTAGAGTAAATGTCTTACATGGCAAAAGCTGTCCGCCTTCAAACAATTGTTGACTCCTCAATTTTTTTAAATTGATCATTTACAAAGTTATTCAGGATGGATTGTTTTAGTTGGGACACCCTATATTTAATAATTAGTTCTGGAGATAATATAATATAATAATTTAATTAACCATTTACTTTTTCGCAGTATTTAATCCAGTTTAACAAATTTCAAGGTTTATTTGTAAATGTTTATATTTTTTAATTTATGTGTAATATGCGCCGAAATCCTAAGTCTTAATTTGCTTGAAATATTAATTTGTTGGATCGTTCTTCCTTTTGTATAAGGAATGTGGCCCACAATGAGTTCTGGCAAGCGCTATGGTGCCGTTATCGTCACGTTTTTACTGTTATAACATCCAAGTAGTGGTAACAGTAGGTAGATCGTGCGGATATCTTATGTGGAGCAAAACATAAAATGATAGCAAGAAGTTCAGCAGAACTTGTGCCAATAACAACCTCACGAATAAGTAAGTAGAACTGAAAGCTGATCTTACGACTCTTACAACAGATATTAATAAATTCTTAATTAGTGATGGTCGTAGTGTCAGAGATGGTGCGCATATAGTAGAAGCTGCAGTATGGAGATCTGAACGAGAGATGCGCTTCTTTTCCCTGCTGTTGCTCTATAATGTGCATGTTTGTGCATGGAATATTTCGGACTGGCTTTCCTTTACGGCACTAGATGACAGTGTTAGTGATAACATCGAACATAATGGCTATCATAGAAAAGTTAGCGATACAGGTACGTCGTTTGGGTATTGTCCTATAATTTATTTGTGTGGATTTAATAATTGGTTTAGTTTTGAACGAGAATGAAGTCAGTTTAGAGCTTCAAGTAGATGCCTTGTACATGTATATTTTATACACTATTTTGGTAAAATTTTAAAACATTTGATAAAGCGCAACTTAACATTTGTCTCGTTCTAAAAATACTGTAGGTATAATATAATTAAATAAAGGTAACGTCTTCAGTTAAATAAATAAAGCTAGAATTATTTTCTCCATTAAAAAATGTAATACAGTTTCTGTTTTTTGGATTAGCCATTAACAATAATAATTGCACCACCTTAATTGTTTTCAAATTTATTCAAAAAGTATGAGTGATTATAATTACTTTTTTGCAATTTTCTTTTTAATAAATAAATGATTCAAAGTACATTAGCAATTATAGTTTCTGTGAGTTTAATGTGATTAAATATTTTTGGAAAATAATGCATTATAGAGCAACCTATTCCATTTAACTATATTTCGGAAAATATGAACAACCAACTAACAAAATATGTTTAAGCCCTACATCACCGATTTTAATGAAATTCATAGATAAGTAGTATAGCATAGAGATACATATGTAAAAACACAAATTCAGGGGCTTGAAATAGTGAGGACTTTGAAGTTATAGCCTATTTCCCCAACTTTATACTATATGCATTGCCTTTTTCATTGGATGCAGTACGCTTTCGGACGGGAAGATTGCCCTGAACTGCAGAAGGGACAGGGAAACGGATATAGCAGATTTGCTTTTCAATTTTCAGGTCTGCTTAAAATCTCCTTAAACCGAATTTGCACCTACGACGTGAATACTGTTCCTGTGTTCTCATTGAGCTTTCAGCATACAATTTTCTACAATTGTAGAACATATGGTATATACACCAATTTTATTAATATAATATATTTGAATTTAATTAGACTGATTTGCGAGAACCGAAATAACTTTTCTGATGAAGCAGGTGTACGTTTTATGGGAATATAAGAAAACACCTGAGCACGTTCTATACTCAGAAAAAGCACATTTTATATACTTTAGTAATTTGTAACTCATCCTATAACTAATTTGTAGAAAATAAAAGTTTAAATTCAAATCTGCACATTTGAAAGCGAAAAATCCCCATAATTTAATAGGCTATAACTTCAAAGCTCTTAATATTTTAAGCTTATGAATTTGTATTTTTACATAACTTTATATTATACGGGTAAGCTTCGTACAACGCGGTACATATATATTTGGGTCTAATAAGATCCAAAAATTGCGAAAATCCTCGAATAACACGGCATTTTTAAATATTTGTGCTGTTATGTTGGACGGTTTTCAACTTATTTTTGTTAATCCTCACCTTTGAAAAGAATTATTGAAATTATGTTCTGTGACATTGAATATATACTTTTTTGTGACTTCGACACTTGTCTGACCGTTAAAATTTTTCGAAGGATGTTTTAGATGTGATATTATCGTTTATTAATATTTTTGTGTATGTATTACTAATTTATTATGTGAGGAACCGCATTGTAACAATTTCATGGTTGGAAATTCAATTTCAGTATTACAAAAAATGTTGAATCGTCGAACTCTGTTGTTTTTTTAGAACATAACGCCCATTCGTAGTCTCGTATAATACGGTTTCGCACAATACGAGATTTCATAGGAATTTAACTACCACGTTAATCATGTTATGCGAGGGTTGCCTTTACAACATATCCATGAAATTCACTAAAATTTAAACATTGGTTGAAAAAACTGAAATTGCTAAAAACATTGGCAACAAATTATTAAATAGTTATATACGACCCACACAGTTAATCTCTTAAAACAATCTGTTATTGAAGTGGAGCAATGAACTTGATATTGCCTTGACAAGAATGTTTTTAGATGACCATTACATTGTGAGTAATCAACCGAATCAAATAGATTTTAAACCTTTATTTCAAAGACAGTCATATCCGAAGTTCGACTTGGTTAGTAGACTGTGATCGCATTCCCGCACAATCATAAAATTGCACATGGGTAGCACTCAATAGCAAAACACAAATTTAATGGCGGGCTGGATTCCTGGTTCAAACAATGTCCTATTATTCATTGCACAGAAGAACCTTCAAAAAGCTGTTTTTTGTTGTAGGAAGGGTATTTGTTACGATGCTCGGGTATCCCCCGAGATGTGAGAAAAAAGGAATCACACATGCGTGTACATTATCCGTTGCCTGTTGGTGGGTAGGAGGATCGAGTCAGGTGGGCTGTGGAGCTAACCCTTGGCTTGTTGCGTGTTGTGTAAAAAAATATCCCAATAGGAAAGAAATACAGCCACATTATGATATAAGTTATGAAGAAAATTATCAAAACTTAGAGTAAGTAATACTAGTTGTACTTTTTACAGTACAAAAGTTTAAAAGGTACCTAGATCTCTAGCCTTTCAAAGCAATATACCAATGCTAGATATATGTTCATATTTCAGCATTGTAAGTAGTATACTTTTGAACATATTGATTTTATATTTAATTTTGTTGTATAACGCAGAAGCTCAATTAGTAAAAGCAATATTGTTTAAGATATATTGTATGCGTAAGGGGGTGGAGGCACTACCAGAGTTATATGATTTTTCGTATAATCTTTAAAGTAAGATGGTATAAACCTTTTGGGAAAGCCTTATTGGATTTGGTGGCTAGACAAATCTGAATTTTAAAAACGAAAACAATCTATAAATATAAAAAAAAATCAGATTAAGCTATCTATTGTATAGAGTTTAATGTTATTGGCAAAATCCTTATCTGAACTGGGTGACCACGAAATGAGGTAACAGCATGTAACTTTCTTGTTTTTAAACCTATTATTATGAAATTTTAAACTAAAATATAACCTCTAAATGCGCAACCTTAAGTACTTTTAACCTTAGTTTTGCCTCCGGTTTGGCCGGAAATGCTATCAACTTCTTATTTTTAAATACAATCAGTTTCGTTTTTTGTAATAATCTTATTCGTCGTAAAATTTGTCACACATGGCATTTGAATTTAAAATGGTGGAAATATTCAGATATTTAGTAAAAATGTAAATGCCCATTGGTTGATTGGTTGGTTTTGATTGGGAGAGATCTAGGAGGCGGTTTTCTATGCATATCTTTACAATCAGGCCATTTTTGGCCCATTGTTTACATCCTAACTACAATTTTTCCTCTCTGGGCTAGTTCCAACCCCAACAGTGATTTTCTAAGTGTCACACATCGCACTGGCACGGGACCTACGGCATTACTTCTTATCTGACAGAAGGCGCACTTACGGATTTTTTTCCCGCTAGAAAAATCTCAGCGACCTCGGCCGGCAAATGTACTAACTACTAGAACACCGAGGCCGGTAAATGACATATTTAAATGCTAATTAATAATAATTATAATATTTTTTTAAGTTGCTTTGAAGACAAAGGAATAATCAACTTTAAGTGTTTCTTTTTTAAATTTTTATAAAACTTAATTGCGGCAAGAAAATAATTAAAAAAAATGAACAATTTAACTTTTCATTTTTTAAGCGGTCCTATCTGTTTTTTTAATACACCCATTTCAGTTTTATTACAGCTTTTAAATTATCATTTTATTTCCTTTAATTTAATACCGACACTATACTTGTTTATTTTTAAAATAGCAAGAACAATACATTTGCAAAAACATAACTATCTTTAATATCCGCTAGTCATACATTTAGTATAGGTATTTCTTCTTGCCATTTACAAAATAATCAAGTATTTAAATAAAAAAGAACACCTCACTACTCTTCTGTTTCCAAATGCAACCTAAAAAAAATTATGAATATCATTAATGGGCATTTAAATTTTTTACTAAACAATTGAATATTTCGCCCATATTAAACTAAAATGTCATTGCGTGACATATTAATGTGTTGCAAATGTTATGACGAATAAGATTAACACAAAAAAACGCAGGTAGTTGTATTTAAAAATAAACATTTGATATCAGTTCAGGTCAAACCAGGTCATAACTAAGGTTAACAATTGCTTAAACTTGCGCGTTTGTAGGTTGTTTTTACTTGTAGGTTATATTTCAGCTTAAAATTTCAAGGTAATAGATTTTAAGTAAAAAAGATACATGTTGTTGCCTCTTCTCGTGGTCACCCCGTATATTAAATGCGAACCGTCTTAACTGCCCTGATTGTTTTAATCAGATGATTGGATGATTTAGTTCGTGTAATACGGTCCATACACATACCAAACAATATCAACCATTAGTAAATATTAGAGACCGCTAACATTAGTCAAGGCTATGCATTTTAGAATTGTTAACTTTAAGAATGATTTGTAGTAGTTCATTTAAGAAAATTTTGTGACATTTATATTTAAACGGATTTTCTATTTCTTTAAGCTGGCTATTTGAATAATTATTTTACATTTTTTTGGGAAAGTTATGTCAAAATCAAGATAAGTAATAACTTATATAGCAGTTATGTTTCAACGAGTTTCTACTTCTTACATAGTAGACATTTTATTCAGAAAAATGCTGTTAAAATCAGCCAGTCTCATGGACCTATCATTTAAGCATTTGCACTCTGAAGAGGAAATGCTTGCTTAGCTGGGGGTTTTTGCCTGCAGGAAAATTAAAACTACTTTCATGGGTATTCCGTTTCTTAAATTACATTTTTCTCAGTTTAAATCTGCAAAATTGTTCAAGTATTATTTATAGCCCCCGATTAAAGAAAATTATATATATATATAAGTATTTAAAATCTGCGAATAGCTTAGTTATATGTAACCAGAATTATCACACAAACCCATGTATGAGTCTAGTCTAGATAAAATGTGATCTGTAACTACCGGTTAAATCTTTTAGTATAACAAGTTTAATAATAAATATTTTATTTTAGCAATCAAGACAAAGAGATGTCAGTTTTGCAAAAGAGAAACGACGAGCTAGAAGACGACTGCGGGTTATCTTCAGACAGAATAATGCTGAAACGAATTATAGGAGGTAACGAGGCCAAATTCGCCCAATTTCCTTGGCAAGCTCATCTCAAAATATCCACTTACCAGTGCGGGGGTGTTTTAGGTTTGTAAATTGGATTTGTTTATGAACTACGGTTTCAAAAGGTAAAATGTGTTGTAGTGTCTCTTCGTTACGTAGCAACGGCGGCTCATTGTATTATCAGGGCCAGGTTAAAAGATATTACGGTTTATTTAGGAGAATTGGATACTCAAAATACAGGAAAAGTTTACGAATTAGCTCCATCTGAACAACACAAAGTGAGTATTTACTGAAATAGAGCGTTGTTGAGGAATAAGGAACTACATCGCCAGAGTTTTCCATTGTTAGATGACTTAAGCCAAACAAACAATTGTCAGTCAAAGAACAAACATAACCTAACACTGTTTAGAAAACAAGAGAAAATATTCATTCGTCTGTAGCCGGTTTTAATTTTTTAACTCGCCCTGTTTTTATAATTTGTGTGGTTGTTTACGTAAACAAGTTCCCCATTTTACTGAAATCTTCTTCCTGTATATATTCGCGAACATATGCGTTGTTGCCAGACCGAAAGATTTGTAAGCAAATCTGTTTCATTTACGAAAATGCCTCGACATAACGAACGTCGCTGCATATTCGTAAACACAAGACAGAAATTAAAAATACAATTTCTATAACACCAAAGTATTTAATTGACTTAGCATTGTTCTTTACTGTAGGTCACAAGCACTACCCATTGTTTTTACGATCGTGGCTAGCTGATAATTGCATGTCGTTACGACAACCCAAAACTTGGGACAAGCATTTTAAGGCAAACGGTTGCTTCTACGCGTATGAACTAAGAGTACCTTATTTTTGTACTTTTTAATTCTCTTTCAGAAAATAACATAAAATTTTAAAATGTTCCACTAACAACAAAGTTAGAGCCAATATAAGATTTCAGTAGTAGGTTAAGTGCCTCTTATGGTCAAGTCTGGATAATGAAAATAATTCTGTGACTGTATTACATAATGGTAAGTATGTGTACCAAATTTGAAAGAAATATCTTTAGATTTGTGGAAATT
>JABXWE010043080.1:0-16858 GCA_014611495.1 Limonius californicus | reverse complement strand
CCGACATCAATATCAAGACGAAAAGTTGCAATGACAGGTAGAAGAGCATCGTTAGCTGAACGAAAATCTGGAAAATCTAGCAAAAAAGACCACCCCACAAACTGCAACATTGTGTAGAGAATAACATTGGTCTAGGTGGTAATAAATTTAAGAAATAGTGATTTTTCCGGAGATCATTATTATTTATAGGGTATTTTTACATTTACATAAGAGTAGGTCTGTTTTAGTTGCGATTACATTATGTCTATTTGTTTAAAAAATTAGATTACGTATGAACTAGAGTTGTGTTATTATTTGTTTATTAATTTAAGAAGTGAGTTCAAGAGTGATTTTTCGCGGAGAACTATAATATTTATAGGGTATTTTTGTATTTACTTAAGAGTAGATCTGTTTTAGTTACGATTACATCATATTTATTTGTTCAGAAAATTAGATTTTATATTGCAAATACATTTACATTTTACAAACAGTAATAAACTGCAGACGTGCTATCATATACATCTGCACTTTACGAGTTGATCGACAATTAGACAATCGAAGTAAACTGCAGACGTATTAGGATACACTACATCTGCACTTTACTAGCCTTCTTATTGGTCGGATTAATCTTAAAAAACCGAAGCGATACACTATCCCTTGTGCGTCTGCAGAATACGTATATGCTGCCGGGCCGCAACGCATCGAAAAAATCCGCCTGCATCACTTCTATACGGGTTGCATGAGACATCGCTGCAGGTGGGTATTATAAATACATTTGCCCACGCAAAATGACCATTGCCCCCCAATAGCGGATAGTCAGATAATCGCCCACTTTAAGATGTCGATCGCCCACCAGGGGGTGATATTGCCCACGTTGAGAAACACTGGTCTAGGTGTTTTGTTTATCAAACATATTGCCATATACGGGGTGTGACATGACGTGAGGTCACTACTAAGTTGAAATTTATCAAAATCGGAAAAGAAAAAAAAAGGTTTTTTACCTTTTATAGAATTGATGTAAAAAGACTTTGGAGCGCCATATCTCCGTAAAGGTGCAGAATTTTAAAAAAGATTACTATATACTTTAGGCGTTAAATAGCTTCAACCGTATGTGGTTAAAGTTATTCACACATGTTAAGAATCATCCTGTATAGCGGACATGCCAGATGTTTTGTTTGCGTTGTTGTTAAGGTTGATTTCCTTATTGGTTCATTTGCTCCTACAGTAAAGTTAAAAAGCAATAAAAACTACAGCTTAACGTGGGCTCCAAACCACGGGAAGTATAGACATTTCTAGTCTACAGAAGAATTACTACGCAAAGTACCTCGCTTTATTGCCATTGTTATTTTGTAATTATAATGTGTTACAACAGACTTATAATAAATATTGTGATGATTAAATTAAATATTTGTAATAGCAACTCCTAGGAGTGCCGGCAAACAAATAGAAGTTCAAAAGTGAGCCGCGCTAAAATTTTAAGAACCACTGGCTTAGGGTCTCCCTCATATTTTCTTTTGTAAAAAATCGAATGGAAATATTTCAGCAAAAATACGTTAGCAGATTGATGTAGAATAGAATTGTTTAATATATTTAATTACATTCCATATTATCAATCCTTAAGAAATTTTACAAAGTACAGTTTAAATACTTCGTTCAATATTTTCCGTGATTATTATTTAAATATTTGTATGTAAGCTTTCTCTGTTTGATGAAAAAGATTTTTAAGGATACCCTCACATAGTGAATTATGTAACCGTTTATTTGTAATTTTTCAGGTAATGTATTGTATCCTGGATGGATAATTGTTGCCCCCAATACGAATAATCTGTTTATACGTGTGGTTGGAAATGAAATTGAGGGTAGAGATTCTGTTTGCGGAGACCCCGTCGCAAACGCTTTAGAATCATTTCCACTAATAGACGGGTAAATTTTATGGGTGCAATCTGCAAAATAAATTAATTAATTCTAAAATTTTACAGTCATAATGACTTCGCCTTTAGTCTCTACACTAAGCTTAAAAATAATTTAACGTCGTTTAACTTCGATACGTACTTAAAAAACGTACCAGGATGGGAAGACAGTCACACAGATATGCCTCGCTTGAGGAAAGGCAAGGTGGGAGGGCAGGTAATAGTTGTTTTTACATTTTATTATAGGACGTAAAAGGCATTCCTTCGATGACCTATTGTAAAAGTGAATCGTTATTATTTAATCTTGTTTTAGTTTTGGTCGGCCTTCGTTTTCTGCGAAACCCAATTCAAAGATTCAGTAGCGAAGACGCTGGAACAAATCGATGTAATTAAGAGATTAATTAACATAAATTCCAAGGACATGCAATTTACAACAACAGCAGATGGTATGAAACATTCATTATTGGGTTTTACAGAGATAAGCTCATATAACCTTAAGTGGGTAGCAAAACAGCAGTTAAAAACTTAAAAGAAGTTTGAAATTCAAGGTAGAACTTAACAATTCAATGATCTTGTCTTGTTACCGTCATGCAACTTTTAAATGTGTTTGTGGATGTAATTACATGTATAAACTTAACCGTGTTAGGGTTGTTTTTCGAATATCATTTTAGCACTTTACCTACAGGGTGTCTCATAACTCGGGATAAAACCACTCGTAGCGGATACTAAATATAAAACAGCTAAAATATTTATTTTTCACAGGCCAGTTTCTTCTCACAAAATGCAGTGGAAACTTATTAACTGTCTAATACGCATGTTGTATGCTCTACGAAAAATATTTCAGCCATTCAATTAAATATTTCTAATGAAACTCGGATTTTCCGAAATATGATTTAATAGCCATTTACAATACTTAACTGGTGCATTATAATCCTGTGGTAATTAGGGTTGCGCTTTTATTTTTCGAAAAGGATATAGGCCGTTGTCGTGCAATATTCTGCGCACTGTCGAATTTGGTATGTCTACAAATACAAATACTACGTATCCTTCTTGTAGGCTCCTATTCAGTTAAATATTACACATTTTGTTCAATATTGGAATGTCTCACCATAAATGGATAACCATCACCACCTCTTTTACACCAATACTTCCTCTCTCTTATAGTCGCATTCAATTCAAGTACGTTTATTGATAAAAACTTAAGAAATTACATTTCATTATATTAATTATTAATTATATCCTGTGTGGGTGGGCCGTTGTAGGATTTGGTACTCTTCAACTCTGGGCTTCCTTCCTTCCTTCTTGTTGGTTCTTGTTTCTGCTTCTGGGCGTATGAATTGCGGTCTAGGACGTTTCATCGCCGCCGTTCCATCGCCAGGCCCAGTTCATCACCGGCCAATTCACCGCCCGCCAGTTCATCGCCAGTTATAGTAGGTAAATAGTTATCGTCGTGTATGTGTTTAATATCTGTAGCGTACCACAGAAAAATTTTTATTGCTCCAGGTACTTTCAGTTTATTTTTCAAGAAAAATTCCGTTAACAGTACCTACTAGTACAGTTAAATAATATAAAACACTACAATTAATTAAAAACCAAAACGTAGGTACAGTTCAATAGTATTAAATAGGTTTTCTATTTAAAAATTAAGGATTGTTACAAATTGGCATCATACATATAAAACGTTTACAGGCAATACATTATGCGATTAGACGGCGGCGATAAAACGGCCTCGGCGATGAAACGGCGGCGATGAAACGGCGGCTATGAATCGGCAGCGCTGAAACATCCCATTCCGTGTGAATTGGGATCTTGCTTCTGTGGTTTTAACGTGAATTAGTAAGCTGGGGTATTAGAACTCTAACCGGAAAATTCGACGGAAAATCTGTCTTTCGCATTGGCGAATCTGTTCTAGGGCACGAGGTGGGAAGGAGGAATAGATGGAGGCACGGTATTCGATTATGGGCGGATGAAAGTATTGTAAGTATGATGGAGGGTGCACGAATTACAACCTTGAAAGCGTCCTTGAATACGACGGAGCAAGTTGGAGCGGTTGCGAACTTTTTTTAGAGTTTCTCGGAGGTCTGGTAATAGAGAGCAGGTTTGAGAAAATGTGATTTTTATTTATTTTGCTTGGTTTGAGAGGGGGATTGGCTGATTATTGATTGAAAGATTGATGTGATGGGGGTCGAAACGTGGATTCCTGCACATGTTGGGGTGCTTGAGAAGATTCTAATGAAGACTGTTTGGATTTCTCGGGAGGCTAATTCAGAAGTGCGTTGGGGGGACCAGATGGCGGTGTCGTCGGCGAAAAGCCTGGTTTTGGTTCTGGCTGGATCTGAGACTGGAAAGTCGTGGGAGTAAATGGCGTAGAGGAGGGGGAACAGAACTGCTCCTTGGGGGACGCCGGAGTGGAGGTGAACAGGGAAAGAAAATGAGTTTTGGACTTTAACTTTGCAGAAGCGGTTGTCCACCAGTTTGATGAAGGCGGGATTGAGATTGAGGGCGCTTAATTTGTGGATAAGACCGTCGTGCCAGACCTTATCGAATGCACGCTGTATGTCGAGAAAGACAGCGAGCGTGCACCGGTTCAGGTTGGCACTTTTGATCGAGTCGCTCTGAAGTTCCATGATTCACTACTGAACAACGCTACAAAACATTTTATCTCAAGTTTTGGGACACCCTGTACAGTAGAGACGTAGAAATACTCTTACTTAATATATTATAGTTTATCCCTGTTTAAAATATACAAAACTAAATTTATTTGTTTAAATCCTTATGTAAATGAAAGTATCGAAATACTTTCAAATGTTTCTTTATGGAAATCGTAAAATAAGATCTATTAGTATGTTGTGGGATATTTTATACCTACCGAATTTTATATACTCCATTTAAGTATAAATACGCAACGTCTGGAAGAAAGAGTTAAAAAGTCATTTAACACTGTCTATCACATACCGAATTAATTTGCTTTGCTTCTGAATATTAATTTTTCAATATTCTTATATTGTCTCTTTTTGGTTTGCATTCCATTTCACGCCTTCTTTCATTGTTCACTGGTATTGTAGTATTGTTTACCGGAGCTTTTGCAACAGTCCACGTAATGTAATTCATGCAACTATTATGTTCTCCTACTGGTGCCAATATCGATAACCGTTGTATTACTTATTATATACAATTTTAGGAATTGTAGAAGCGTTCAAGGCCGGTAAAATAGCCAGCTTGATAGGAATTGAAGGAGGCCATTCGATAGATTCTCGCCTAGGAGTGTTGCGAATGTATTATGAGCTTGGTGTTAGATATTTAACTCTAACTCATAGTTGCGATACACCATGGTAAGAAACCAAATTATTCTAGAAGTTTTACGCTTTTGTGATACAAAATTGCTTGTTTCTTTATCAACAATATAATTGTTCATTTTACTCTATGTATTTTACTCTATGAAATGTATATGAACGTCAAAGATGGCAACTTGAATTATTTCTTAATTCGGATGTTTTTTAACCTTAAGGTATATAAGGTTAAGGCAGTTTGATTAGGTTTAGATAAGTAAGGTAAAGTTAGGTTTGAGCGAAGGATTAATCAAACACCTAATGTAATTTAACTTTAAGTTTAGCCTTGGTTAAGTCTGATTAGGTTGAATAATAAGTTAGGTTAGATCACTGCTCTATATTACGAATATACGGTAATATTCTATTCAGAAGAACCCCCTAAAAATATACTTTTGTTTAATGTTTCGATTTGCTTTTACAACCCCTTTGAGCATTTAATACTTTTTCCTTGCTTCATAAAATTTTTTTAAACAATTCTCAATGTGTCCAAATTATAAAGTTAAATGGTACAGAACTCTCCGTAGCAGGTACGATTTACTGGGGTATTCGAGTCAGCGCGTGTCCGGATTAGCAAGTTTATACTGTAGTTAACATAATGCTAACGTGTATTGGGACAAGTACAATTTTTGTTTTGCTCTATCACACTAATTTGTTGTTTGGTCAAATGTTGCGCCTCCATTTACTTTTTAAGAAGGCCAGGAACATTAACAGATTTAACTACAATCATAGAATCACAATATCTGTACAATCTGCTTGCCAATATCAGAATTGAAACATAAAGTCGTAAACGAAAAGGTTAAAATAATTTACTTTAACCGATGTGAGCATTCAAACCAAAGAATAATCTTCGCTCTGCATGCTTATTTAGTAATTTTGGTTTCGCCTGTGTTCGTACTGCATATATTTACGACTTTTACGTGGAGTTGAACAATGAAGAGAAATACATTGCTGAATATTCTAAACGAGTTTTGAGAAGTATGATTTACTAGAGAACATTATATAGGCAAAGTAAGTTTGATTTTTAACAATATAAAATGTTCTCTTCATTTGATGAGCTACAGCATACCATTGGATAAAATAAATACGTTGTTTGTTCATAACTGAAGAAGTTATTGAAGCTGATGAATAACACGTATTTATCTAAAACGAAATTATGGGCAGGAAGTGATAGAGCAAAGATAATGGTTTACATTGGCACTGTTATTTCTATACAAGTTTTTCTTTTTGGGAAAAATGGGACAAGGCGACTGTTTGAGCCTATTATTATTTAATAAACAACAGCATTCGCCGATGGTATCAGCAGTGAGAAAGACAGGGTACATCTGTAAAAGTAAATGTTCAGGATATCCGCGTAGGTATATCAGACGAGCGAGTGGACAATGTCAGACCAGTTTTCTTACAAAATCCTCAGAAATTGGTGAGCCGTGCCAGCCGTGAACTAGAAATACCTTAAACAACAGTGTAAAGGATGCAAGAATGGTTTAACGATGTTGTTCCGCGACGGTGGATAAGACGTGCCGGTCCGCAGGAGATGCATTTTCCCCGTGGTATACACGGTTCCCCGACGTCGTACCATGTGATTTCTTACTATGCGGGTACCTGAAGGATCAGGCATGCTGAATCGAATATGGCAGCAATTAAACTACTGGTTGTGTTATGAATGGTGCTCACATTGCATACTTGTAATGTACACTGGGAAAACTCATACAATTGTTCTTTGATTCTATGTAAATTATTGTTTTTGTTTATCGCAATTACGAGAAATTAAACAAGTTTCAAATCCAGACAATCATTTAGGAACACGGTTTAATACAATATAAACTTACAGGAAAAAAGTATAACATTCAGAAAAGAAGTTAAAGGCAAGAAAATTGAACAGATGGTGAAGGAACCATTTACAAAAAGTAAAAAGCGGAGTACAAGCACATGCTAGAAAATGATGCAATAAACAACGAATTTAAAAATAAAATTATATTATATAATACTGTAGTGGGTCCCAAAATGGCATGGATAAAAAGCATGGAAGATACACACATAAGATATCGACTGACTGAGCCGTTTCAATAATAACTATATGACAGAGGAAAGATTACCAACTGTCGAGAAAAAAGCAGCAGGTAAGATACAGTGGAGTGGCCATATAGAACAATATGTAGAAACAAATGTACACCGTAACATAGGAAAAATACACAAAAATAGTAAATCATCAGACAAACGAGGTCACGGAAAACCGCAAGAACGATAAATAGTGAGCTGGATGTCGTCATCAAAAGAACAAACAAACAAATCTATGTAAAAGGAGAAGAAGACGTTTTTCCAGTACGGAAAGAAGCAAATGAAAAGCTTTTGACTTCAACCCAAACATATTGCAAACCACTTTTTTCAACTATCACATAAGAGAGAGGATCCTACATCATATAGTTTTTCTTCTGATTTTTGACAATTTTCCAATAACGCAGTTTTTTAGAGAAAACGGTAAACTGGTGTATATTTTTATTTAAATGTGCCAAGAAATCATACAATCTAGATACAAACCCCACTATTTTTGAACAACTTGTTGGTTTGAGAGGTGATGTCCTGCTTTGTTCGTATAACAAAGGTAAATCGGGCAAGCATTGAATACAAGTTTATGGTTTGGTATATTGTAATACCCCCCATCATGATAATTCATAATTAATAAACGTGTTTAAGTAAACAGAACAACAAACTTGAAAAGAATAACAGAGGTTATACTTGATTTGAAGTAACTACTGTTAGCATTTTTACTTTTGTAAATTTAGCTTTAAATAAAACAGCAGGCAAAAATAAACCATTTATACTAATGATTCTGTTAGGTCGGACGGAATGTAATCTGAAACAACATTATTAAGTGCGTAAATTCTGGAATTGCAGAATTACAGCTACATGGATGGGATATATTGTTGTCAGATACTTTAAATCCTGGTTCGTTTTAATTTTCTTGCAATTCTATCATTACTATACTACATTGTGTACTTATGCTTAATTTTATGATATTTACTTTACTTTCAAGAATTGTAGCTTTGTGATTTTTATCTTACCAACCGTTTCCAATATATTTTTACCAAACAACACCATTCGCTACCCAGGAAATTATTTATTGTACCTTATTTGTTCTTACTCAATAGGGCTACTACTGCGACAGACCCCAACTACAAATCAAGAGGAATGCAGTTGGGCTTAACGAATTTTGGAAAGGTACAATAGGTTATGAACTCTCTTTTAATCACTTACAAACAGTTTATTATAGAAAGTCGTTCTGGAAATGAACAGACTAGGAATGTTGGTAGATTTATCGCATGTTTCGAAATATGTAATGTTTGATGCAATAATGACATCCGTTGCTCCTGTTATTTTTTCTCACTCTTCTTCTTATGCTGTAAATAATCATCCCAGGAACGTAGAGGATGTCGTATTAAAAATGTTGGTAAGTTTTGTGTCATTATTTAATTCCGAACTTGCTATAAATTTCTCGATACTATAGAAAAAGAATCGGGGTATCATCATGGTTACCTTTTATCCAGGATATGTTGGTGGAGGAGATCATGCAACAGTAGACGTTGCTATAAGTAAGTTCTTTTCACTTCCATGACACTCTGTGAAAGTTGGTGGTTTTTAGATCACATAAATCACATCGTGGATGTAATTGGGCCAGATCATGTCGGCATAGGCGGAGATTTCGATGGGATACCAAAGTAAGTTGGCATTGAAGTTTTGATATTTTGTTTTTAATGGGATAATTTTAGGACACTGATAGGTTTTGAGGACGTGTCTAAGTATCCCAATTTACTGCAAAAGCTATTCTATAGCAATCCACGGAGGTGGACGCAACGAAATTTGGAGAAACTTATCGGAAGAAATTTGGTGCGAGTTTTTAAAGAAGTAGAAGAAGTAATAAAAATAAAACAAGTAAACGGTGCTCTCAAATATGATTATATTGTTTTCTAGATCAGAGATAAATTAATTTTCGCTGAACCTTTTCAAAACTTGGTATCACCAGAAGAATTAAATATGATAGATAATCAGCATTCGTGGCAGTGTCGAACCAAAAACGAAGAAGGTGCTTACGAACACCTGGTTGACAAAGTCAATAAGAAGCACTGAAGTAATGCCTGTTTTATTTAATGCATACGAATTTGTATATGCTGAAGCTGTGATGTAAAGTTAAGAAAAGACGAAAAGAAATTACTAAATAATGAAAGTTTATTATCACATAGGAAACTTCAATGAAACACTATTTATGAATTTTAATACAAAATGTGATATACATATTGTTAAGATCCAAAGCGGAATGTTTATCGATAGAATAATGTAATAACGATCACTTGTTACAATTAATATAACTCCAGTAAAAGTTTAGAATTAGTGTTTAATATAATTACCATGATAATGTAAATATATTAGGTTTACTAATTTAAATCTAAATTATATAGGTAGTAATTTAGTTTTTTGTCTGAGGTTGTAGCTCAGTTGGTATAGCGCTCGCTTTCAGAGCAAAATGTTGATTCTGGCGTGGGTTCGAAACCTAAACATTACTATGCAGATTTATAAAAATCTTCTCTGCAAACCACCACATACAATTTCCCAATACGGCTTGCAACCGTAGGATCTAAATGCTAAAAACTTTCTCTGAAATTTCTAGCGTTCGGATTCGACTATAAACTATAGGTCCTCCGTGGTTCTACCTTAGCGCTGAGGAGAAATACATGACAGAGAATAAGCCGATGCGCAACAGTGGGAGAAAAGGCTGTTAATAAATTTAGTTTATAAACATCAACATACCTACCGAAGTATCAAGTTTCATTAATAAAGTATACTTTAAGGATACAAAATTGATGTGTTTATATTATACTTTATTATTTATATTTAACCACAATATAAAAATAGTTAATTGTAGATAGAATACAGGTTCTTTATATGCAGAAAAAAAAGTACACATATGAAAATATTGAAAGATATCTTCAATCCTACTAATATAACTGCCTACTCATCATCGGTATTATATCTTTAATTCATATCATAAAGTTGTTTTATGAATATTTTATCAATAGTATTTCGCGGAACTAATGTAATTTAAATTCAATCATTATCCATTAATTGACACGCATGTAATAATTCGCGAAACAATAACTTTATTTTTTAATTCACTATTGTAATGTTTTCTTTATTCCTGTCCAGAACAGATTGGTATGGTAGTAATCGTGGTGTAGTTGTAACGTCAAGACTTGCTTTCTCCTTAGTTAATTATTAATTGGCAATTTTGGTTGTCGACGTAATCTTGAAATTGTCCGGATACTGAATTAGATAACATATTGCTTGAACTAGCACTATTGTTCCTGCACTAATAAATATTTCAACAATATTTTTAAATCAGATTATGCAGGGTAAGTCTGCTAAAACGAATTAGCATGATATCCCGGACATTTCAAATATTAGTAAAATACTTTTTAGGCAGATGTAATAGCGTCCCCTATGCACAGGCACAGTCAAAACTATTTTTTTATTTTTGTAAAAATCAAATCTTTTAGCGGTATGCATTACTCGGAGCGTTGTTCTCTGCAAACAGCATTTAAAAAATTGTTTACTTTAAGAGTTCTGGTGCAATATTTAAATAAATGTAGTGGATTTGTTCAAGTAAGTGCGGTATCAACGTAAAATATATAAATAATTTAATGAAACATCTATCTGGAAATCACATACCTGCAAACAGATTTGCCAATGCTGTTTTCCCAGATACTTTTGCAGTTACAAATTAGTTTGTGTCAACAGTTGCCGATTATGAGTTTATTTTGTTTTATTTAAATCAATTTAAACTACTCAAAAATGAATAGGGATATAAAACATATATGTTTGCATTTGGGCGCTAATGGTCATCTATTATTAATAATTAGAGCAAGCGGCAAGGTTTGATGTTACAAAACAGAAAACAATGGAATCCAGTTGTAATTGTTTAACCGTATTAGTGTCAAGTCGAGTTTGTGTGTTTGATTGAATAATCTTTCCTGTCTTCTTAAGACCTGCTTTGTTCGTTGTTTTTTTATTCGTGTGTTGCATTTGTGTTCTTAATAATAAAAAACAATGCGGAGAAAGCATTTAACAATAGAACAACGAAATTTAGCCGTTGCTATACACCAAAGAGGAAATCGCCAGGTCAACATTGCTGATATGTTAGGAACCACGCAGAGCGTAATTTGACGTGCCCTTTCGCGGCTTAGAGAAACAGGTACGACTGCAAGAAGACCTGGAAGTGAATCTTTTCGCATCGCAACATCTCGTGAGGATCGACTTCTGGTAAATAATCCAAGAATTCGCCCGGTCTTAACTGCTCGACATCTACAACAAGTCCTCCAGAATGACACAGGAAATCGAATCTCCAACCAAACCAACCCACCGGGTGGAATGGTCAAGATGTAGGCTTCAGGAAGTGACACCGTGGGATGATATACTGTATTCGCACGAGTCCAGATATTGTCTCAGCAATGATTGCCGGCACCTAAGAGTATATCGTTCTGCCGGACATCGTACCTTACCTCAGTATAGCCAACCAGTCGTTGCCTTTCGTGGTGGTGGTCTTATGGAATGGGCTGGAATTTCTTTAAGGTGGCGTACTGACCTCCATATCTGTAATGGTACACTCACGGGCCAGCGTTATGCCCAAGAGATAATATTGGACCATGCTCTGAATCGCCGCAAAGCGGTTGGACGGGAATATTATGTTTTTCTTGACGACAACGCATGGCCGTATCGGGCTCGGGTTGTTTTAGAGAGGCTTCGAGATGAGAAAATAATCCATCTTGCTTTTCCTCCACTATCTCCAGACCTCAGCCCCATCGAGCATGCATGGGACCTTTTGCAGAGACAGTTGGATCATCACAATCCACGGTCTACTACTGTGCAATAGCTAAGGGATGTATTGCCGGTACCGTGGAATCAAATTTATCGCGTGAAAATCTGGTGCTTCTAACAGTAAACCATTCGAATACTCATTGAAATATCTTTTTTACTTATTATATATATATATATATATATATATATATATTACTTATTAGCGTCATAATGACTGTAATCGACAACAGTTGATAAAACTATTTTGTAACTGCAAAATGCCCCATTTAAATGTATTTGGGAAGACAGCATTTGTGAAACTATTTGCCGGGTTTAAGACACTTCGTTCAACATCCACTACGTCCAAGGCTATATTCTGCCCACAACACCTAAAGTTACTAGAGGGACACAACGCCCAACGCAAACACATTGCCCAATTTTAAAAATGCCCACACAGTCCAAAATGCTCACCACGGGCAAAGTTAGGACAGGGACAGAACGGTCAACGTGCCCACATCACCCAATTCTAACTATTTACTTTAATATAGGTATGTACTATTCTTCTAATATTTAAAGATTTGTGGGGGATACAATGACCAACACGATCACATCGCCCAATTCGAAATATGTCCTCAGTACCCACGACACCCAAAGTTAGAACACGACAGAACGCCCAACCACATCGTCCAATTGTAATTTACCGTAGTCCTTAGCCCAACCACAAAAGTAGATATATACAGTTTATATTATCGGAATATGTATGTCTGTTGAATATATTCAATTGATGTGGTCCATCGCGCGTCCTTCCTGTCCTAACATTGGGCTTTGTGGGCATAGTGGGCTTTGTAGATACATTTCACAATTGGGCGATGTAGGCGCGTTTGGCGTTGTATCTCCCACAAATCGTTAAATACTTATTACAAGAATAGTATATACATTAGAGTAAATAAACAATGCACCGAGCTTATCCGAAGAAAAATTAACAGTAAGTTAGAGTTGGGCGATGGGGTCACGTTGAGGGTTCCTTATGTAGTCATATTCAAAATTAGGCGATGTGGGCGCGTTTGGTGTTGTGTCCCTCTAGTAACTTTGGGCATTGTAGGCAGAATATATCGTTGGGCGTTATAGACTTTCGGCGAAGTGTCCAGGTCCCTGATTACATTTACCTTAACACTGCAATAATTTGCACTTATGAACAAAATTAAAACATTTTTTAATTATTTTAGGTAAACGGATAAAGCAAACAAATAAAAAAAACGGAGTATTACAGAGATTAATGTTCCAAATAATGCACACCATTCAAAGTGTTAATTTTTGAAAAAATATTTTTATACGAAGTTTCTAAAAAATTATCGCTGAAAAACCCAAAAAATATTTTAACAGTGCCTATTACAATCTGTCGAAAAATAATTTTTCTAATATTTCAAATAAACGAGGTATCAAGTAGATTCGTCTTGGCAGACTCACCGTTTATCCAACAAAATTTCATATTCTTTGATTCTGCTTCTTAATACGCTGTCTTGTTTTAATTTAAAGGCGCAAGTTCATTAGTATAATACTGATGATTAAAATTTAATCGTGAACATAGGTATTTCTACAAAAAGTACCTGTATGTGCAACGAGAGAATTTTTAGCATCCACAACGTCATTATACTATTGAAGTAAACCTCTTAAACGCCAAAGCCATTAAACTTAACGACTGTAAAGTAAGATAAACGCAACAAGAAAATAGCCAAAGCGTTCAGTAGCTAAATATTTCATAAACTAAAGCCACTCTGTTCTAGCTGAAACACAGTGAACATAAACATGTGTAAAGTATATCTTGAACTTGGTGGTTGCTTGTTGGTTTTCTGTATCTCATCCATACAGTTTTCTTCAGGTATGTAAACAATATTATTTTGTTATTATTTTCAACCATTAAATGTCCAGCTTCCAAACGAGGCAGCAATTCAAGATTGTGTGTCAACGATAAATTCGACATTGAAAAATCGGCAACAGATATGCGACACTATTGCAGAAGTGGTAGATCAATCACGTCTCCAAATGCTAAAGGAAGCGCAGCCCTTGATAATTTTCCTTTGATGGATGGGTTCGTATAACTTTTTAAATAATAATTTTAATTACACATGCGGCGAATATTAATTAATCAAAATTGTAAGCAGAGGAGCATTAATTATTTGGGAATCGGAGCATCCCATCCAAAAATAATAAAAATGGATATTGGAAGCACATTATAGCGGTACATCACAATTAGGTCATTTAAAACATAATCTATTGTACGGTTGCTGTTTTAAATAAACTGATGTGGAAAGTTGTAATATGATTGGAAATTATCAGCCTTCGAAATGCTACTTTAAAATATACCTAGTTTCCCTATAAATATAATTTAAACAACTACTTTTGAGCTACCTTTCACACAGATTCAATTGAAGCCCTTAACTTTTTTGGGTGGGTTTGGCTTTCTTCTTCTGCCTCTTATACTCGTTCAATTATTTGTTTAAATAATTAATACGACGTAAAATAATTATGTATAATTTACAAAATTCCAGCATTTCAAAAATCTGTAAATTAATACTTCTACTAATTCATTCCAAAGTATTTACTACGTAGTTTAGAATAAAATTGATTTGTTTAAGGTACTTCTTAGGGTTTAGCTATGCAATTACCTACATACAGTTTAACAAATTAATTTAATGCATTTTGTGATTATGTATTTTCCTAATTACAGCTTTTACAAAATTCATTGCATAGTAATCCAACCATAAAATTATATCTATAGACCCTTCTGACGGCTACACTGAATTGTACAATACTTTTTGTGCTACCGGCACGCGGGTAAACCCGTTTTTTTTCACTGTGACCTATGATTCCAATTAAACGACTTTCGTTAACATATTTGCACAATCAAATGAAGAATTATTTGCTACTTTAGCAAACTGTAGCATACTAAACGCAATGGGCAAATCGAACATTCGAAGATACCAGTTAGGATGTACAGAATTAAATTTTAGCATTAGGGCCACTGGGCGTTGCCTTATGTTTATTGTTCGTTAGCCATTACTTTTGGGAACTTACTACGCCTTATGCCGTGTGCCTGCGATACAGTTACATTAATTAGAACCGAAAAATGTATATATCTAGGTATCTTGTTACATGTATTTTGGGTTGCCTATTTTTGGAATAGTAGGCTCGTACTCTCCTTATATACAATGCGCGTTAATGAAACATACCAATTAAAACTGTAACACGTAATTTTTGTAAAAATTCTAAAATTTGTCGGTTTACTTTAAAAAAAACGATCATTCGTGTGTCAAAGTGATTTTACGACATTTATTTGTTTTAATAGTAATGACGTCATTGTTAATTTTTTAAATGGATCGCTTTTTTCTTTCTTTTGTAAAGTGCCTAAAAATTTGACACTCGCGAATTACCTTATTCCAGGACTATTTCCTTTCAACTTGTTAGCTTTATTTTCACTTCATAAATGTATGGTAGATATGACCTTTTACGAATATGCATATAAAAGTTAAATACACAGATTTACCTCTAAAAATCAAAATTGATAAATTTTGCATGAAAATTCAAGTAATCTTGGTAATCTCGTCCATCAATTATATATCCTCATTTTATTATTAGTTATTAAACGTTTCTTTTTATACAGAGTTGATACTTTTACTCAAATCTTAGTTACATGTATACACTGACTAGTAAGTATATAGTCACTAAGCTTTAAGTTTTTACTGAAACATATACATACAGGGTGAATAAAAAGTAAGGAACCTCGATGCTACAGCCTTAAACAATAACTTTACAAAAAAAAGTTTCTAACAAAAGTTTCCTATCAAGTTATTTGCCACAATTGGGCGTTTTTCATTTTTTTTTGCGATTGTCATATGTTCTAGCTATGACGCTATTTAAAGAAAATGTGGCTTCGTCGGAGAAGATAATAGAACTCAGAAACTGTGTGCCGTTATGGTACCTGTCCATCATTTCTTTACAAAACTGAATTCTCCTACCAAAATCATCTTCTGATAATTCTTGAACAAGTTTAACCTTATAAAGATGAAGTGTTTCTGTATGTAAAATATTCAGTACAGTTCCTTGACTAACATTATTATCCAGGGCTAATTGTCGAATTGAAGTATGAGGATTTTCGGAAACTGTAAGCACAACGTCCAACATTTTATCGTCTGTTGCTATTTTTGGACGGCCAATTTTATCATTGACGTGATCCGTTTCTCTAAATTTTCTATAATTTTGGTTACAGTGGACCGCGTAACAGGTTCTCGATTTGGATGTACAGTATTAAATAAAGCGCACACATCGTCGTGAGTTTTCTTTTTATCACCGTACCAGATCATCATCAAGATTTCGATACGTTCAGTTTCTGTTAAACGTACCATGATTAGAAATTCATATTTAACACAGGACGCAGACTAAATTTTAATCACTTATTAATGCTACCTGTCACCGAATTTACATTACAGATTTGCATTTGTTCAATTTTAAACATTTTCCAACAATCTTGACGGCTTTATAAATAAAAGTAAAACAAGCAAAGAAGCTGGAATTGCCTACTATTGTCTTTTGTTTATCTTGCAATAAGTGTACAGGGTGGGCAAATTTCGATGTTTGTATAGGGTAACTCGGTAATTATAGGAGATACAAAAAAATGGAAGGCACGTTCTCGATCTCTTTTTTTGAGACAAATTCACTGGCGGAAACAAAAATTTGCTATCGTCTTTTGTTTTCGAGTTACAAACAAAAGTTCGATTTTTCGACTTTTAGACACATATG
>JABXWE010043079.1:0-14039 GCA_014611495.1 Limonius californicus | reverse complement strand
CCAAAAGCTTGTTTTAATCTTGTATTGGAGTCTGGTACTGAACCCTATTCAGTCATGGAAAAATTGAATCTTTTAATAATCGTTACCAGAACATAATGTTAATAAAGTATGTAGACCCAGCACGACCCGATGTCATCACACATCATCAGCAAGTATATTGGAAAACTCAATTCGACTAATTTTTACTATTGTGACACAGCCATTACCCGGGTGTGTTTTAAAAACTTGGTTTTGTAGTCTTTCATGTATAGTATTATATTTTCTTTGAGAGTTATATACGAAGCTTCTTCAACTGAAATCTATCTTTGATCAACTTAGCCTTGAAAACAAATGCAATAATTCAAATGATGTTTGTTAATGTTAGTAGTGTTTGTAAGCAACACATTAATATGTTTCTGGCGTTTGAATTTGATTCTGTCTTTTAAACCTTCGATTTTGAAAACGCGTTTTTTGTTGAAAATCCGTCCAAGTTTGATCAGCGTGCGATCCTACAATATTTATGCGCTGAGGGTGTGCAACCATCGTAGATTCATACGTGAATACAAGCAGTGTATGGAAATGTATGTATTGCGAACCCAACTGTGAAGGAATGCTGCCCAAACTTTAAGAATGGAAAAGAGGGGATTATGGATGAGCCGCGACCAGGTGCACGGTGTACTGCATTAACAGAAAACAATGTGGCATGTGTGAAAGGCCTTTTGGAGAAAATCGTCGAATTTTAATTGTAAGTATTAAAAGGAATAGTTTCAGGCACTGTATTGGAAAGGTACCGCTTCCATGGTCTTCAGTTTAGGTATTCTTAGCAATCACATTATACGATGGTGTCTAGTCTGGGCGCTTTAACGGTGTCCTGAACCTTATAGCAATTGCGTCCAGTCTATTACGAACAGTTTCGTGCTATAACTGTACCACTCCGAAGGGCTTGCAAAGAAAGAACACAGTCCTCATCAGCTGTTGTTCTTCTGTTTCCACCACTACTAGGCCGTCTAGTGACAAGCCCTGTCTCCATGTAACGTATCCAGAGCTGCTACACCGTTCCCTCTGCAATTTACAATTGTTGAGACACGTACCGCTGCGATCGCTCATCTTGTAGCAAAGTTAGCGCTTGAACGACCTGTATTAGCGTTTACCGCCTTCCCATTTGCTGTTCACCTTGATCCTGTTCACTCATAATGCTAACATACAGTTTTATAGCTAATAACAAGTACACTAGCATGTAATAATAATTTAGATCTTAGAACTGATACACACCGAAATATCGATCTACATAAACATCCAAAACCCTCGAAAAGAATCTATATCTTTTACAAATCGATTTTGATTTTGCAATTTTTGGTGATATCTTCTACTTAAATCTTCTATTTGTCGCAACTGTAGATCAAATACAGATACATTTAATAAACATGTTTTAAATGTGGATTTAAGTTCCGCACCTAAATATCGATCTAAGTTCCAGAACAGAATCTGTATCTTCTACAGATTGTTTATTTTTTTAGTTTCTGCTAAATTCTTCTACTTAAATCTTCTTTGATTTATCCACACTCTAAATCAGATCCAGATACATATAATAAACATGACTTGGATTTTTATTTGAGATTCACATCTAAATGTCGATCTCGATAATGACCTTAAATCCTAGAACAGAATCTACATCTTTTACTGATCGTTTAAGTTTCTTGGTTTCTGCTGAATTCTTCTAGCGCTTTTACAAATCGTGTTATATTTCGTTATTTCTACTGAATTCTTCTACTTAAATCTTTATCTATCTATACTTTACATTAGATCCTCCTCCTCCTCTTTCATCAACTTCAAATGAAGTTTGTTAATGATAGTCGTGTTTGTAGGCAACACATTAATAAGTTTTGGCTTGATTCCGACTTTTAAAACTTCGATTTTGAAATGGTCTTTGTTGTTGGAAATCCGTTTAAGTTGGATCAGCGTACCGTCCTACAACTTTTGTGCGCTGAGGGTATGCAACCATTGCAGATTCATACGCAAATGCAAGTAGTGTATGGAAATACAGGTATTGCGTACCCAACTGTGAAAGAATGGTGCCGAATATGTAAGAATGGAAAAGAGGAAACTGTGGATGAGCCGCGACCAGTTGCGCGGTGTACTGCATTAACAGAAAACAATATGGCATGTGTGGAAGGCCTTATTAGAGAAAATCGTCGAATTGCAATTAGAGAAATTTCCGTAATTATTGGTGCTAGCGTAGGATCTGTCCATAGTATTGTTCGTAATCTGAGTTACAGCAAAGTTTGTTCACAATGGATTCCTCGTCTCTTGTCTAATGAACAAAAATACTTGCGA
This sequence comes from Limonius californicus, assembly GCA_014611495.1. NCBI lineage: Eukaryota > Metazoa > Arthropoda > Insecta > Coleoptera > Elateridae > Limonius > Limonius californicus. The sequence continues at coordinate 11,726 of JABXWE010043079.1, read as the reverse complement.
ATGGGTTTATCTTTGCAACACCTCACAGACTATAGGCAAAATGGTGATGAGCTTCTTCTGTCAATAGTTGCTGGTGACGAAACTTGGTACCATTACTAGGAGCGATCCAGTAAGTTATCTTCGATACAGAATGATGTTGACATTTTTTTTCGGCCATGAAGCACCCTTGTAAGGAACCTGAAATAAATGTACAATGAAACTTTAAACAAGCTTCATCAAGCAATAAGACGGAAACGTCCAGGAAAACTTACGCATGGAATCATTTTGCTACACAACAATGCTAGGTCTCATGTCACCATTTTGAGTCTGCCTCAGAAGTACATATAGCTGTGGAAGACTTATTCAATCAGCAGCCACAAGAATTCTATGGGCAGGGTATACGTCGGTTAGTAAAGCAATGGGTTAGGTGCCTTAACTGTGATGATAATTATTTGTAATTAAATTGTTGAATATTTACCTACTTACTTCTTCTTCTTAATAGAATCTTGTCCTGTTCTACTTCAAGTTTTAAGCCGCTTCTTGTGATGTCGAGGTCCAGGAGTCTTTCCACCTTTTTGGTGATCTACCTCTTGGACGTGTTCCGTGGAGTGTTTTGTTGTTTTTGCGTATTTTGACAATCCTGTGTTCTTCCATTCTTTGGATGTGTTCATTCCACTTTCACCTTCTTGTTCTACTCCATCGTACTATGTCTTCAACGCCACATTCTTCTCTTATTTGCTGATTGTGCACTCGGTCCATTAGTGTTCTTCCAGTTATACATCTTAGGACTTTCATTACATTTGTTCTCAAGATTTGTTTTGTTTTGCGCGTATCTGCCCTTGTTTCTATACTATATGCTAATATGGGCCTAGCACAGGTTTTACATATCTTTACTTTGATCTCTGTAGCCATACTTTTATTCCTTCAGACTACGTCTCTTAATGCACCAGATGTAGCTGCTGCTTTATTGGATTGCTGCTGTGTCTCCCTGTGCAGATCTCCCCAGCTTGTTATTATTGCCCCTAAATAGGAGAATGACATTACCTGTTCTATTATTGTGCTGTTTATTTCTAATTTGCACCGTGTTGTTTCCTTTGCGATAGTAAAACATTTCGTTTCATTAATATTTACTATCATGTTATATCCCTCTGCAGCGTGTTTAAATTTATACAGGAGTCTTTGTAGACCATTCTCACTTTCAGCTACTAGAGCAGTGTCGTCAGCATAACCTATGATTTTGATCTTTTCTGCTCCCATTCTATATCCCTCGTTGGCTGTTTTAGTTTTTTCTATGATCCGATCCATCACTAAACAGAATAGCAGGGGGCTTAGACTGTCACCTTGTCTGATTCCACATCCTATGTTTATTGCATCGGTTAGCTCGATGTTGCTTCGAATTTTTGTATAGTTGTCTGTGTTGAGTGTGCGTATTATGCGTATTATTGGTCTTGGTATATCTAGTTGTGTAAGGATTGTTAATACATCAGGTAGTTGTTGAATAAATTTTTTTATAAAACAAAGATAGCTTTAAATTGAACACACCTAGCATGATCTAGGTAGATACGCATATTTTAAATAAAATGATATAAGCACAGAAAATAGATATATAGGGGGGCTACATCCTGGATTTATATTCACTAGGTTTAGATACTACCCAATACTATTGATAAATTACGTTTAAATTAATACAAGCGTTTCTAAAGCTTCGGCAACTTATACATTGCGTATAAAAGATTCCAATGAAATTTAAAAATAAGTTAGCATTTATTCATTAATAAATAACATATTTTAAAATAATTTTTGTTGCAACGTGAAGGTTGCTTTTCCCCACGTAATAACTTAACAGAAAGGGGTCACAATAAATAACTGCCTTAAGTTTCTGTATAGCAGTGAAATTATTAAACCATAACAGTGGGAATATTAATTTCATTACACCTTGAAAACACATTCTGAACTCTGCTGAGAATTGGAGGAGCCGAAATAATTTATATCATTTGAACTGCGTGTTCTTCGTTTACGTATTATTTTCGTCGCATAATTGGGCGATATAAAAGCGGTATTCAGGTCACCCCTTGCATAGTGCGGTAAGAGCTTTCCAGAGACACTGTAATTGATATTTGTTTAACAATGGAGCAGTGGGTTGGCAGTTTGGCTGTTGTGACAGGAGCTAGTGTAGGAATTGGGGCTGCCATTACCGAAAAACTAGTGCAGGCTGGAGTTAATGTAAGGATTTCACAGGGAATTCGTTCGGATAAGCTTCATTCCATTCAATAAATCGCTTGCGTTAAAGCGATTGTACATTTCATTGATTCAAATAAATATCTTTTTAACGCGATCGCAGTATTCATAATGTTTGTTCAATATCATGATATAATGAAATTTTCAATTCTATTTTAAAATGAAACCATAGTCTGAAAACTCATTTATTGTACACCTAATCAAATGATTAAAAATATTTAAAAAGGGGGTTCAATTCTATACCAATTAGACCAACTTCAATAGGATTTACATATTTTAATCAAATGCTGCTGTTTTTCTTGTATATTTAATTATTAGAGATTTTATTGTCGATGTATATGTAGTTTGAATATGGTAAAATGTTTACTATCTGCAACAAATGTTGTAAATTAAAATCCATTTTTGATTTCAATCTACTTCGATAGTACGCAGATTACATGTTGTAGTTGTTCCGCTAATTGGAATATATTTAAAATTTAAATAATATTTTACTATCTTTAATTCAATCTTTACAAACGATTTAATTTGTAACACTTGTAAGTGTTGGTGCTTGATTTGTCTCAACGAAATTAAAATATCAATAGATTTAGTTGCAGTATTTGAAATCTATCGCATGAGAAAAGGAAGTGTACACTACAAAATTTAATTTAAATTCGTTGATGTCCAGGGGTCTCATAGTGGGATATATTGAATAAAATTTAATAAAACCAATGTCGATCCCCACAAAATTTAATACATGAACTTGGAAAATTGTTAACGTTTTCGGATTATCTATAATCCATCTTCAGACCAAAAAAAAACAAACACAAAGAACTTGTAATTAAACATCCAAGTGGTAACCAAAATTACGTGAGCCTGCTACGATAACTTAAAAACACAACCAACCGCAACGCTGGCATGTCAAAAATATAAATAAAATAATTACGTTAGACGTACGTAACTGTTCTTTTGACGTCTAACGTAATTATTTCATTTATATTTTTGACATGCCGGCGTTGCGGTTGGTTTTGTTTTAGGCTATCGTAGCATGCTCACGTAATTTTGGTTACCGCTTTGATGTTTATTTTCAAGTTCTTTGTGCTTGGTTTTTTTTTTGGGTGAGTTTATATATATAATTTTTTTAATATGTTCCTTTTTAGAAGTTTAAGTTTGTGTTTTTAAATAAATTTTTTAAATTTGTAATCTGAAGATGGATTATACATACTCCGAAAACTTTAACAATTTTCCAAGTTCATGTATAAAATTTAATTTATAATCGCAGCATTTTTGAAAATTGCATGAACTGGGTGATTAACATTAAAATATGAGTCTACCATTTGAATAATAGGCAACCCAAAATACATATCACACGGTACTGCGATATCTACATTTTTATTGACTGTATAATGAATCAAAGATATCTAGTTGTATTTTATTCTACTCAATATCCAGTAAGTAAGTTTGAAACGAACAATTCTTATGTATATTTCCTAACGTTAAGTATTTCAAATACGAAAATTACACAAACTTTGTTTGAATGGACTGAGCTTTATTTAAGACAGTAAACTGTCAAACATATCAAACAGCCATCTCTGATTCATAAAACCATTAATAAAGGTTTAGATATTGCAGTAGCTTGTGGTATAATATTTTGAGTTGCCTAGTTTTTAAATGATGGGTTCATACTTCATACTTCGGACTAATCTCTGTGATATATAAAGTGCATGAACAAGTAAGTTTACTGATCCCTTAATTCTACAGGGGACTTTATTTCGTGGATACCTTACTATAAAAACTAAGCATAAGCTACTGATTGCCCTGGAATCTCTTCTTGTTCTCGCTATTATAACAATAATTACCACGTCTAGTTAAGATATTATGTAAATAAGGTACAAGTTTCCGCGGTGATTAAATCGTTTTAAATATTTACCTTATATTTATATTATACTTTTTGATTTTGACTTTTTAAAGTTATGGTTTTTCTCAAACTAGTGTAATTATTTAGCGATTTCGTTTCCAATTTGCTTAGAAATTCTAAAGTTATTTATTATTATTATTATTTATATATATTAAAATTATTGTGCTTTAACTATGAATTCTATGATTCATTTTCTGTTATTACGTAGATCATTTTTTCTCCCTTACTAAGGCTTAAAAATATGATAGGTTAGATTAAAATTTATTCCTGAAAATTCTGCTTAATACAGTGTAACTTTAATAGTTATGCAAATATTCTAAGCATAGATTGTTTACATCAAAAAAATACAATGTACGCACAGTGATCGGACAAGTCTCACTTTAAAAGACTGTAACTCTGTAACCGTACACATTTGTATAAGGCAATTGTGCGTATATTGTATTCTTTTGAAGTAAACACTCTATGCTTAGAATATTTGCGTAACTATTAAAGTCACACGGTATGTTAATTTAAAACAAATTAAGTCACCACAGAAATACATTCCGTGTGACATACGATATAAATATCTATAGTAACGATGCCTTCTTACAGATTAAGACAGTTTGGGTATTATTGGCAGCAATAGTACAAGAAAGTTTAATCAATTACTTCTCTAAAGTTAGTTTATTTTATGTATACATAAATGGTCAACTTTCGTCAGTCTTCATTTTTCATATGTACTTTAACTATAGCTACTACAGAAAAAATGCGTTATGTTTGTATCATTATTTGACAGCGAACTTGATTAATTGTGACAAAAATTTTAGACAACCCCGTAATATGTTTAAACCACAATAAAAAAAGGCAACTTCTCTATATTCTAACTTTACAAACAACCCAAATAATGTTTATAGTATACAAAATTATATCAACTTAACTGACAATTGAAGACCATAGCTTAATAAGGGTGCCAAAAACCAATCATTGAGTTATTAGGTACAATTTATTTTTTTTTTAAATTAGAAACAACAATGTTTTCAAATGAATTAAATAACACAACACTCACGAATTGCTAAACACTTACTAACATTAAGTAGAGACTAACTACAATCTGAGAAAATTAAAAAAGTATTAAATTTGTGAAAGGGTCTAATCCTGAATTGCTTTACTTTCTCTTGGGGGACTGCATTCTTCAATATCTTTACTTCTTCCGTTCGTACGTTCTTAATGTATGAAAGGGTTGCATATGACGTGTGTTTTTTATCATTCGTTATACAGAAGAAAAGCATTTTTCAACAACCAACATATGCAATTGTCTGTCCATATAATAAGTTTTCGTCCATATTGGGCTAGGTGGTTTTCTAACACGAGTCTAAAAAGGCATGACGCAATTTCATTGCAATATGTATGGCAAAATTGTAAACAGGCAACTGCCTTCTATAGAAGTGAGTCTGAAACAGCCTGAGCTATTCTTTCATGTAGCTCTTGTTTTTCTCTTGTTGCTTCGTCGTTACGGTTAGTTTTTAACATATTAGCATATAGGTCGCTAGAGCTGCAGGTATCCAAATGAGGCCTACCAAATCCTAGGTGTGAAAACTCCTTGGTAAAAATATTAGAGTAATGTCGATATGTAACAGTTGTTTCATTATACGAGGGTCAAGCTACAATTATTGAGAATGGAAAGATTGATACAGGTTTTCAGAATTTTTATTTTAAATATGTTCAAAGTAATTGCCGTTCACAATAATACATTTGACCATTCTCTCCTTCCATAGTTTAAAAGCGTTCAGCCAGCTGTCTTTAGGAATACTATCAAAATAAGACTTAACAGCGATATCAATCTCTTCTTCTGACTGGAACCTTTTCCCTCGCAAATGTTTTTTGAGCTCAAAAATAGCCAGAAGTCACACATTGCCAAATCTGGCGAGTAAGGAGGATGTTCTATAACTTTGATTTTGTTTTCAGCTAAATACTGAAGAGTTATAGCTGCTGTATGGCTCGATGCATTATCATGATGTAACATGATTCCCTTTCTTGACACTTTATTGAACACAGTAGGCAAACATTCTTCAACATACCATTTAGCGGTAACTGTTTTCTGCTCTTCTAATTTAATTGCGGCCACCAGACCCGTGCTTCTAAAAAATACTGCGTACATAACTTTCTTCATTGCTCGCTGTTTTTTCACCATCGTAGGGATTTCCTCATCTTCATGTATCCATATTCGGCTTTCTTGGCGAGTGAGAACATTAAAAAATGGTATGTAGGTTTCATCAGCAGTAACAATTTTACTAATAATTTGATGACCTCCAGCATTCAACATATCTAAAGTTTGTTGGCAAATTCTAACACGTTCTGCTTTTTGTATGTCTGTCAGATGATGGGGTACAAACCGACTTACAACCTTTTTCAAATGTAAATGTTCGTGCAATATTGATCTCACTTGCGAGGATCCAATCTTCAGTTTGGACTCTATCATGGCATAGGTAATTCGGTTGTCCTCTTCCACCATCTTGTTCACTGCAGCAATATTTTCGGGGTTAACAGCAGTCAAAGGCGGGCCAGCTCCTTTTCTGTGTACAACCGAGTTGCAACCTTGTTCAAATTCTTTATACCACCTGTAAACCGTAGCTAATGATAGTGCGAGATCCCCAAACGCCGATTTCAAACTTTCCTCACACTCATACGCGCTCAAGCCTTTCTTGAAATTATAGTAAATCATTATCCGAAAGTTCTCTCGTGACAATTCCATTTTTTCGATAACAGAAGCTTATTCAATTGGTTATTTCTCAAACACTATTCAACCGAATTTCACAAACTAAACTGACATTGACAGATAAAAGAATGCACTATTTAATAAACAACAATTTGTTTTGCATGGTTAACTAGATTTTTCTATTCTCAATAATTGTAGCTTGGCCCTCGTATTTGTCTTCGAATGCTGGGAACATGCGTTGAATATTTAGATATGTTCTCAAAAACTTTTTATTGCATTGTTTTATACTATGGTGGTTTTATTCAACGGGGAAAAATTTATTTGAGTACGAATCTAGCTACAACAACTACGATAACAGACTCACAGTACAGCTGATAGCTACTATAGGTACTTACACCATATACCTCCCTAAGTTAGTAGGTATATACCTTAGACCCTTCTGACTCTCATTGTATATGAAATCATACACGTACAACCATCTACGATGTTTTTATATTGGAGTGTTTTGCGGCCGTAACCATATCTCGCATCCGGCTCTCCAAGCCTTATCTAGTCAGTCGCTCTCCCGCAATCCTCTGGTTTCCATCGATCCTTGAACTTCTTGTGCAATAAAACTCCACCCTTCCAACCTGCCGCTACCTTAAATAATATCACACAGCTCAAACCCCAAGCTCAACCACCCAGCAGAACCTATGCAAGACCTACAGCTAACCCACTCTCGCCAACTCACAACTCTGGAACCAACATCACTCAAATAATCACTCAACTTATTGTGAATCTCATCACTCCCATCATAGAACAAATTAAAGCTCATATATCACAACTTATAACAGCTATCTTCAGAAATGGACCATAATAGGCTTCCAAACTTTAATCGGTTAATAATAAATGTCTTTATTTCACAATGGTACATCAAAAACAAATATATATTAAGTATAAACAAAGCCCATATAATTGTACCATTGGAAACAAGGGCGCTATTCAGACCAAGTCTGCTCTTCCAAGTCTGCTCTTAACACTTCTGAACTGGAATGCCGACGGTGTCAAACGCCAGCGCGCAGAATTCATTCACTTCATTAATCAACATAATATAGATATTGCTTTTATCAGCGAGACACACCTAATTCAAAATGAGAAATTCTCCATACCAGGGTTTCGCGTATATAAGAACGATCGCATCGCCCCGATTGGTTCGGGTGGTGTAGCACTAATTATAAAAAACAATATCAACCACCATGTTTTACCTTTGCCCACTACCAGCAACTTAGAATCTATTGCTATTGAAATTGTAAGTAGCAACAACAATTCATTCAAACTAATTGCCGCATATATTCCTCCAAATAAACAACTACTAGACCAAGATTTCAGCCAGTACTTCAATTCCACGCAACCAACTCTCATGTTAGGCGATCTAAATAGTAAAAATAAGTTATGGGGGTGTCGGACTAGTAACAATAATGGAAACAGATTGCTTTCCTTTATCTCTCAACGAAATATACAAGTAATTGCCCCTTCTGAATACACACGTTATCCTGATCGCGATGACCATCTTCCCGATATTCTTGATATTGGTCTAATACAAAATATTTCGTATCCTGTTTTTCAACAAGTTGTGACAGCAATGCACTCTGATCACTTACCTGTTGTTGTGAAATTAAATCATCAACCTGAAATGTTAAAGCTGCCACCAAAGTTAATTAATGGCATGGTAAACTGGGAAAACTATGCAACATACCTCGACAACAACATAAAACCACGAAACTTTCAATATAGTTGCCTCAAATGGCTGACATCGCTCTAAATCATATTACCTCAACTATCATCAACGCTACTCAATTCGCAATAACTCCTTTTAAACATAAGAAAAACCCACAACGAGAACAACTACCTCACCGTATCTTGAACTTGACAAAACAAAAAAACTCCGTTAAAAGAATTTGGCAACGAACACGAAACAGAGAAGTCAAAATCCAATTAAATCAGCTGCAACATCAGGTTAAATGGGAACTCGATCAGCATAGAATCAACTTATACAGACAATACATTGCTGAACTGGACATCAGCGACTCGTCCATGTGGAAAGCTACAAAAAAATCACACGTAACCCTAATTTAGTACCAATAATTAAATACAACAACATTAACTACGTTACCGACTCGGATAAGTGTAGGCTCATCTCCTATCATCTTGCTGATACCTTCTCACTAAGTAGCAATCCTAACAACCAAGAATTCACAAATAATATAGAAACTTTCGTGGACGATCATAGCCCAGTCACTGACAATATCAACCCAATTACAACAACACCATCGGAAATTGAAGCATCATCAGGCAACTCCCAAACATGAAAGTTCCTGGGCCCGATTTAATCACTAATGTGTTATTGAAACATTTAACCCCTAAATGCCTAGCTTTTCTAGCAACGCTGTTTAATATATGTTTGGCAATCGGATATTTTCCTTCCGCTTGGAAGCAAGCGGAAATAATCATCTTCTTGAAAGCTGGTAAGAATCCTAATAATCCTAACAATTTTAGACCAATAAGTTTATTATGCACACTGTCAAAAATGTTTGAAAGGATCATCTCTGTAAGATTAAACAGAATCATATCAAACAATAACATTCTTCCACAATTCCAATTTAGATTTCGTCAGTCGTATTCAACTACCCATCAACTCTTAAGACTAAAAGAAATAATAACCAGTGGATTTGAAAGAAAGCAGTACACCTTAGTATCTTTTTTCGATTTGGCCCAAGCTTTCGACAAAGTTTGGCATAAAGCTATCATCTACAAAATGTTTACACTCAATTTTCCAGCATACTTAATCAACATAGTTCATTCATTTATCACAAACCGCACATTCACAGTAAGAATAAATTCAACGGAGTCCCTCAAGGGTCAGTTTTGGGTCCGACTCTCTTCAATCTGTTCATTCATGACATCCCAACACCAAAAAACTGCAGTAATGCTCTTTATGCAGATGATACTGCTGTAATTACTCTACAGCACGACATCCAAACTGCGGTCGAATCGTTGCAACTAGCAGTAAACGAACTGAGTGAATGGTTTCATCGATGGAACATGAACCTAAACTACAATAAATGCCAGTGTAAAATCTACCCACAAAAACCCCTCCCCTTTCCGCCGCCCTCCTAGCACCGGAACCGCCGTGAAGCATTACTTCGGCACTAGTTGGTCCTTTTTTTTCCTCTATCCTTTTCCTTGATCCTATCCGCTTCTAGATCACTTTCCCGCACCTTTGGTTTTCTAGCACCACTTTCTTCCTTCCCATACCTTCACCTTTCTCGCACTTTCACCTTTCTCGCACATTCACCTTTCACTCACTTTCACTCACCATCACTTTGACGCCCTTCACGCACATTCACCTTTCACGCACTTTCATCCATCACTTCCTACTCGCTGCTTTCCTTTTGGCGGCCATCTTTTCCACTTTCTTTCGGTATTCAGGGCACGCCATAGAGCCTGCCTGATGTCCGCCCCTGAGGCATTCGTAGCATTTAGGGGCGTTTCCACATTGTTTGGCGTTATGTCCTTCCTGATTGCATTTCATGCATACGTTCTTCATCACGTCCTTCTCTTTTTTACATTCCTTTGCGTAATGCCCGTATCCGTTGCAGTTGTAGCATTTTTCGGGGGTGAATACTTCAGTTATCCTGCATATACTCCAGCCGATTTGGATTTTTCTTTGTATAATCAAGGCGTTTGCCGCGGGGAATGGTAATGTCACAAAGGCATACTGCAGTCCTCTCGTGTTTAACTTGGCCGACATTCTTATTCGTATACTCTCATTTTCGAGCCCGTATTCCTGAGAGCTCCTTATCGCATCGCGTACCTCTTCTTCCTCTACTGTTTCTTCTATGCCTTTCACCATTATTGTTTTCAGCTTTTCAGTTTTCATAGTTTTCACTTCCCCTTTAGCTTTTTCTACTATGGCTTTATAGAAATTTGTCCTCCTTTGTGCCTCTCCCTCTACCGTCATTTTTATGTGACCTTGTTTGGTTCTTTCTACTCCTTGAATTTTGACTCCTGTCTCTTGTATATTTATATTCCTCTTCATTTCCTTCATAACTTCGGCGAAGGTTTTGTAACTTCGCTCTTCTGCCTTAATTACTATTGTCTCAATATTTTTGGGAGGCCTTTTCCTCCTCTGCTGTTTCCACTCCGGTTCGCTACCCTCACCTTCTGAATTGCTACTGCCTAGTGTCTGCCATGCTTGTTTTGCGTTTTCATTTACTTCCGCGAATCTCTTCCTTGTGAGGACGATATTGTTATCTTTTCTTTCTTTCTTTTCTTAAAGACACATTCTATCATTTTTCTAATTTTTTCTACTGTTTGACTTTTCGTGATGGCCACAAACAGATTTCTACTTGGTCTTGCGATGTGTTCAGCCTGTATCTTTTCTAGCGCAGCATAAGTGTCCTTTTCTCTGGAATCTTCGTTGGTTTCATTATCAGTCCTTGAATTAAGTATGTATACTCTGCTTCCTGCTGTTTGTGAGTCTCCTTCATTTGAGATCTATATACTTTTCTTGCTGTCTATACAGAGAACTTGGCCGGGAACAGGCTTCCCTTGTTCTAGCGGGGTTTTAAGTTCTGGGTGTAGGTCTAACGTTCTTCTTACAAGTCCAACTTCCCCATCTTTTTCGTTATCTAGAATAATAACTCTATCTCCTTCCTCCCCGTTATACAGGTTTTCAGGGGTGGGGGGGTCAAAGATGGAACTGATTTGCCAAGGGGGCCTCGGGATCCTGCCCTGGGACTCCGCGAGGCAAACCCCAAAACTAATGTTAAAGGCAAGCCCCCGGTGACGGGGCTAACCTCACACTTTCAACACTTTGAAACTTTCGGAGCACACACACAACACGTCCGTCTTCCTCACCGTCCAGCGGCGAACTCT
>JABXWE010043078.1:0-15250 GCA_014611495.1 Limonius californicus | reverse complement strand
CTAACTTAAATTTATTAAATTCTAATGCGACATGGAACCTCCTCTGGCAGTAAGTATATCTGAATTAAAGCTTGTTTTCAAAAATTGTTAAAAGTTGTGTTAAATTAACTCAGTGAAAAATTTTTTAAAATATGGTTTAATCGAAAGTTCAAATAAAATAAAACTGGATTCGAAATTGAACATACGAGGGGTATTTTTTAAATAAGGTCCGTTGCGAATGAGAGTGAGAATGACGCGTGATCGCCGCAGTGCGCTTGTGCGTCTTGTCCCAGCATGCTTTGCGCATGTTTAGACGCCATTTGCAGCCGTATCGTCTGTCTGTGTGTTGAGTGTAAAAGTTTATAATGTTTAAGAAAATTAACTCGCCCGCCGACTGTGAGATACGATCTGTAATTCGATTCTTGAGTGTAAGAAACTTGTCAGCAGCGGAAAGTCACCATCAGATTTGTGAAGTTTACGGCGATAATGCTATGAGTGACAGTAAAGTTCGAAAGGGGGTGAGAATGTTTAATGACTGGCGGGTTAAGGTGCATGATGAGCCACGCCCTGGCCGACTTTCTCTGATTTCTGAAGATTGGGCTCGTGATGTGGACAACAAAATTCGAGAGGACCGACGATTCACGATTCAAAGTTATGAATTTGTATAGGTTTCAAGGTCAGTTTTGTACACCATTTTCTCGGAGAAACTTAATGATTGAAAATTGTGTTCTCGGTGGGTTTCAAGACTGCTTTCTGACGATCACAAAACAAAAAGATTGGGCTGTGCTTTATTGTTTTTGACTCAATACAATCAGTAAGGAGATGAATTGTTGGACAACATCGTTACAGGAGATGAGACTTGAGTGTCTCACATGACTCCTGAGTCCAAGCAACAGTCAATGGAATGGCGACGCACATCGTCGCCAACCAGAGTGGAAGCCAAACAGACAATTTCAGCACGAAAGATCATGGCAACTGTCTTTTGAGACAGGAAAGGGATTTTGTTAGTGGATTTTATGCCGAGAGGCACAGCAATCAATTCTGGTGCGTATTGTGAGACCTTGAGAAAACTCCGGCGTGGCCTATTGTCTTCCGGTATGATGTTGCTCCATGACAATGCAAGGCCACATGTTTCTGCACAAACACAAGGTCTAATCAGGTCTTTTGGATGGGGACAACGGGTATTAAAAGTATATAAAAGTATTAAAAGTGAACTGGGACATATAAAATATTATAAGCCAACAACGAAGGCGAATGCTACCAGTATATAGCTTCTAATATCAACAACATAAACAAAACTGCACAAATTACATATCGCAATCTTGGTACTCTACCTGTAGTAGCAGCTTCTCACCATTAACCAGATCCAAAGTAGATTGAAAAGGAGTCACTTACTCCGACCTTCTGGGTGCTTCCTTCGAGGATGACGGCCACCCTCCACCGGGTCGTTCTCCGCTGCACGCAGAAACGCAGTCAGGCGCGTCGGTTAGAAGAGGGGATCCGCTCCGACAAAACTGCGCGGTCCAACGGAAAATTTTGGTCCCGGAACGGCCGACAGATGTAAACTGACGTCAGTGATACCATTCACTTCAGAATTTGGAAATGGATAACGAGATAGTAGCGGTAGTTCTGACTTCGAACCTTTCGACGTACGCGGCTACCGTAGTAACGTAATCCCCAATGTAAAGCACACAGGAGAATATGACGCCTCAGAGCTTCGAGATTACACAATCTAACTTACAAAAAAAACTCGACTTCACGAGCCACGAGTTTCTTAACACTAGTAGCCCCAAAACGGCACTCACAGATGCCGCATTCGTTATATCCGGCTAGAATGCCGCGATTCTAAATCACCACGAATGTGAAATTTGAGGATACGTGAACGGAAAATTTAATTTAACAGTTACGAGCGGCGTACGACACTCTTTCGAAGCAGCTCGACCAAGACTCTCTTACACAAAATGATTGTCACCCCCCACTCCCCTATTTCAATGATGCGCGAAATAGCGTAACAAAAAGTAGATATGTAGTATGTAGTATATGTAGAATATGGAAAGAATTATATTTTAATGATATTTACAGATTTTTCTTCTTATTGAAAAACGATTATTTAAAAAATACCCCTCGTATTTTATTGCAATGAAAATATATGACAACATAGTCTTATTATGAAGTACCTACAAATAGTTATATAGGTTCTTAGTATTAAAAAATTTTGATTTTTACCATGACGGTATTCAATTTCAGTGCTATGACCATAATCTGTGACTCTGTGTTGAATATATGCATCTGCTAGCAAATATTTGTTCCTCTTCAGAGGCAAGCAACTGCACTAATAATTAATAAAAGTTTGTAATAATAATAATAATACAATGAGAACGGCGTCCAAATGTCCCGGTGCCAAAACAGCGGCGGAGCCTAAATGTGGTATTTTTTATGTGCTTTGTGCAAGTCGTATATACGATTGAATTTTGGGGTACCAAGCGAGTTTTCTCAGAAGTTTCGTTAGTGGTAGAGGTGTTACGGGTCAAACGAGCTTTTTGGCCCACACGCAACCGGATAGGTGGAAAAAGGCCTACAGCTTAGCTCAGAGGAGTAGGGGTGGTTCACGAAAACCGCTCACGGGAGGAAATCTTCCTGGTTGCGTACAGAGTAGGTCAAAATTAGCGGGCGACATCATCAAAATCACAGCAGATTACCAGTTCTCGTGGAAGGCCGAGAAGCCAGAGGCTTACGGGAATCGAACTCATTTTTATTGTGCCTACCTCGTGTTTATAAAGCTTGCAAAATTCGTACACCCACAAATACAAAGTATACAATAATAAAAGATGTAATAATTTCAAAACACATATAATTAACCTTTTTGAGAGTAAAGGACGGTACTCAATACAACAATCGGTTAAAAGGAACATTCGATTAAGGGGGAGTTCGCCTTTCAACAAATCTACGTGGCCAGTGGCGTCTGAATTTACAAAGATTTCCTTTTATAATTAACAACAAACCAAAAGAAATTACAATCGACGACTGAAGGTCACCCCTCTTCGCATTAAACAAAAAAGGTTCAATCACTTAATTTTGTTAAAGCGTAGATGGGTTTTTTATCACACAAAACAATCTAGTTCTTTTACCTTGATGTTCGTACAATGCAGTAGAGAGAGAGGCCGGCACAACGTCGGGGTTGTTTTCTAGATGCGGGTACGGTCTGAGGTATTTTCAGGTCCGGGAAAAAGGTAGGCGGCGTTCCTCGGGAGACTTTGGGACGAAATAATTGTTGGTACGCCCCTGGGGATTAGACTGCTTCCCAAAGCGGTTTATACGGTTGAAACAGCAGCTCCAAGAAGCACAAACTTCCACGAGTTTTTAAATCGCTTATATCCGATAAAGATCGAAAGGACGATTACACTTAATTGTCCATGCACCAAAGCTTAACACTGCTAATTTTTATGTAAATGCGACTTGGGCGAGATTCTATTTGCCCAAAGCAAAATACGTTACGCTAAAACTCAGTCTAGCAGAAGAGCTGCGAATAAAACCCGATCTTCATAATACGTCCGTCTGGGCCCAAAGATTAGCGCCTACTAAATTCTTCCCCTCGCCGCGAAAACAAATAGCCAAGCCTAAATTGTTTTAGAACGAAATTAACACGTGCGTTTTCCGAGGAAAGCTTAAAAAGCAATATCTAGAAGGCTAGCGCTGCTAACAAAGGAATTCTCGGAAATATTTTTGTCGCCGCTTATAAACATGTCAAACGTTAGGTTAAATTTTGAAAGTGGCCGCTCATAAATTAAATTTTAAGAAAATATCGTAAACTGTAATCAACATAAAATTGCAATTAAAATAGAAATTTGATTCATATGAAGCGGCAATTAGAATATTGCTCTAATCCGGATGAAGCGGCACAACCAGATGAACATAACAGAGGATATGCGACTATTGCGACCCAAAAGATTGTGGTTAAGCCTTTTGGTTTGTGTGGATTCACAAGTAGTAAATAGGTATATGTCGATTAGGTATTCTTATTTTGTCAAACCGGATATATTAAGAACAAATCCTTGGCTGTCCTAGGGTTGATTGTTAATTGTTGATTTGAGAAAGCGAGATCTAGGATGCGGTTTTCCAAGTGATTTTTAACGTGTCACACATCGTAATGGCTCCAGAACTACGGCTTTACTTCTTAATCGACAGAAGGCGCACTTTCAGATTTTTCCCCGCTAGAAAAATCCCAACGACCTCGGCCAGGTTCGACCCTGCGTCGCTTGGATCTAAAGGTAAATGCGCTAACCACTAGACCACCGAGGCCGGCCTGTCCCAGGGTACGCAATATGTAGACATGCTCTGTCCAGACATGTAGGTCCAAAAACACGTTCAGGTCAAACTCTTCGGACATATTTTTGTTCAACCGGTCAAGTAAAAGGTCAGTACTTACTTTTTTTCTACCTGATTATGCTGGGTTGGCCGTTATTTACTGCATGATCTAAGTCGAAACTAAATCTTACTCTCGATAAAACGATAAAGTTTGTTTTTACAGCAAATGACATTAAAGCTGCTTTCCTTAACACTTTGCTGCCTCCTTCTGGACTGTCAAGCAAACGCACAGATTGATTGGGCCTCACCATGTCCTGGTGTGTTTATATACGAGGGCAGGAGCAGGGAACCCAACAGGTGGTACGGAAGTGTAACGCTCCTTTCAGATTCCGATTTAAATGGAGTTTGGATAACAATAATTTTGAATAAACCGGCTAGGTCGGTTGGGGTAAGCGTGGAAGTAACTATAAGAAAACCAATAAAACAGAAACATTTTTAGAACTGGTTCGGCGAAGTTGCAGCGACAGATTTTAAGTCATTTCTTATAAAAAATCGGAACCATAAATTGAAAGCTAATGTACCAGAAAATCTTCGTTTTTATATTGACTATAATGCCAACGAATCACTTCCTCCTAAACTGGAATTGATTAAACTGAATTCTAGAACAATATGTCCCGAGAATACCGGAACAGATTTTTCGACGATGCAACCTGAACTCCATCTTAGCAGTCATTTTCCTTCTGCTGTAGGCGGCAGTCTTTCGTAAGTTCTGTCCAAATTGTAATTTTATTTATGAATAATAATTATTCTTTATTAGCACCAAGCCGAAACAAGAGGCCACAATATATATAACGCCACCTCCCAGGAAAACTGAGGACACAAATGACGTCTGTGGAACAGTTATTGTGAGTGTCATGATGTATGGTATTTTATTGTTTGTCGTTGTGCATCAGTCATACATGTTTACTTACTACACTAAGGCAATAGTTTATACAGAAATATAACATATACCCTATGTGTACAAAATGTGTTATTATCCTGACATCTCCCTTTCTTTTATGAAACGAGTTTCCTTGGTGGAATTAGTTGCCTGCCACATGGAGTAGTTTGGATGTTGCCTTCTCCCTTCGCTCTTGGTGGTGGGCTGTTGGTCTTTGCGGTTGCTTTGTCAGTCGGTGTGGAGACTGCAAACTGGCTATTGTGGTGACTCCAGTTCGGCAGGTGGTGTTCTGCTGCAGCCTGGCAGTGAAGGTGGGTCCTCTTCTGCAGGTGGTCCTTGGGTAGGTGTTTGATTTTGGTTTGTCTTTCTAAGAAACCAGGAGTTTCTTCTATATGTCCTTCCTTCTGGTGTTTTAATCTTGAATGATCTAGTTTCTGGTATTTATTTGGTGATTTTGCCGACAACCATTCCTTCTTGTTGTTTCTGTATAGTACTTCTTCTCCTTCCTCAAACTCTCTGCTCAAGTCAGAGCTCCTGTCAGATTTTATTTTTTTTTTTGGTGTTTAGATTGGTTTACCTGTTGTTTGACTCCTTTAATTACTTTAAGGTTTAATAGCTTCTTGGTTGCTGGTATTAACGTTTGTGTCCATCGGCTCATAAGTCTTTGTATTGGCGAACCGAAGCCGTCACGTGGTGTGTTGCGATGATGTAGGAGTGCTAGATGAAAGTCGGAATTTTCTTTGTTGCACATATCTATCAAGTTCTTTGCTTCTTGTACATGGCTTCCTGGTAATCCGTTCGTTTGACCGAGGGAATCCACGACTTGAGAAACGGTGGTTGAACTGTCATTCCCTTTCAAACTTCTGAAATTCTTCCGATGTATACTGTCTTCCGTTGTCTGTTGCTAATAAGTTTATAATTTCATGTAAAGCAAACCATTTCTTTAATATTTTAATGACTGTGTTGCTGTTCATGTTTGGTAGCTGCTCGAAATCGAAAAATCCTGAATAACTATCGACGATGACTATGTAGTTTTTTTCTGTTAAGTGAAAGATAGGCGATGTTACCATTAGCCCTGGACATTCAGCTGCTGTTTGTAGTTTTAGTGGCTCTTTGATATTATCTCACTGTTTTTCCTGACACACTTTACAGTTGGATATGCTATTTTTTATATCTTTGGTTATAGCAGGCCAGAAAACATTTTGACGTGCCATTCTTAGAGTTCCTTTATGTCCGAGATGACTGTATTTTAAAACAGTACTTACTATTTCTGTCGGGATTAACATTCGATCATTCCCAAATAATAAACCTTCGTAGTATGCCAGTTGTTCCTTATAAGTCCAGTACTTTTGTATTTCAGCTGGTGGTTCTGATTTTCGGTTTAGCCAGCCTATTTAGATTGTTTTTATCAATGTTTGCAATTCTGTGCTGCTCGTGATCAGTTGCTTAACTTGCTGTGTCCTATCGGTTGACCTTGGGATTGGTACATGTATTAGAAGTGTATCTGGGCTGTCCTTCATGTCTTTTTCTTTTCTGTGTTGACAATCTCTACTTAGTGTGTCCGCTATGAATTGTTCTACACCTTTTTTGTATTTTATTATCGGGTTGTACGTTATTACTTCAAATAAGATTCTTTATAGTCTTGTCGGTGCTTCGTGGATAGATTTTTTGAAGATTGTTTCTAGGGTTTGTGATCTGTATATATCACTGGTTGATTGCCTCAGATGTATTGGTGAAATACGAGTATAGCGTATGTTTCTTTTTCTAACTTGCTGTAGTGTCTTTAAGCCTTTGTCAACGGCTTTGCTGTATGCTACTGGTCGGTTTTCTTGCAGTTAACACTGCTCGATAGATAGCACTATTTGTACCTTCGGGTTGAAGTAGCTTAGAACTGGAGGTTCTTTTATTTCTTGTATAGCTTTGTTTTGTTGGTAGTCCCATGTTCATTCACTTTCTTTTTCTAACAGTGTTCTTAGGGGTGCTGTTAGATCTGCTAAGTTCGGAATGCATTTTGCGAGGTACGTTGCCATTCGTACGAATCATTGCAATTCCTTTACCGTCGTTGGCGTTTAAACTCTAGTAATTGCCTCTACTTTTTCTTGATCTGGGAGTAGACCTTATTTTGTTAATAAGTGACCTAGGAATTTTATCTTTTCTTGGGCAAATTTACATTTTTCCTCATTTAGTTTTAAACCAGTTTGTTTGATTTGCTATATTACCAGCTTTGTATTTTCTTCTAGTTCTTGTTTTGGACGCTGCGCGTATTAGTATGTCATCCATCGAACATTCAACCCCTTTTAAGTTGTTAAGTAGGCTGCACAATATTTGTTGGAAAACTTCTGGTGCTGAGGCAAGACCCAGTAAGAGTCATCAACACATATACCTTCCCCAAGGCGTTGCAAATGTTAGGTACTTGGCTGTTCTCTGAGTTACCTTTACCTGCCAGAATCCATTCCTAACAGTGTGAACCACTTCCGCCCATTAATGCGGTTTGATATTTGTTTTAAAGTTTGTAAGAAATATTGCCTTCTTTTAATATATCTAAGTTTGATGGATCGATACAAATACGTATTTTTTGTTTTGCCTGACTATTACTATTGGCGATACAGCTGGACTGGGGTCATTTATGGGCTCAATTATTCCTATTTCAGTTATTCCATCCAATTCGGTTTTTACTTCGTTTCGGATTGCATATGTTATCCTACGTTCCGGACTTATTGTTGGTTTTAGATCATCGACTAAAACTATTTTGTACTCGTAACCTTTCAGGCATCCAATGCCTTCAAATATTTCAGCTGGGGGCGTATATACTGATTCCAGTCTTTTTATTAGACCTAAGTTTACGCAAGTGTCCTTTCCCAGTACTGGTTGCACATTTTGGTCAACTACTATAAATTTAATTGTTCGGTGGTGACGTCTGGTTGCAATTTTTGCTGAGGTTTCGCCTAGAACTTTTAGTGCATGACTTGAGTATGATAACAGCGTTTTACCTTGGAAGATTGTAATTTTTGGTCGGCTGCTTCAGCTATGCTTTTGGTGATCAGACTGCATTCAGCTCCAGAATCAGTTTGAATTTCACCTTGCACCTTTTTGAGAGTGTTAAGGTTTCAAACCAGTTACTGTCTCCTTATTCATTTGCTTCGATTCCTGAAACGTACAGAATCTGTTCATCGTCATCCTCACTTTGGTTTACTTGAACTGTTTTTACTTCTTTTGCTCTGCACATCTTTTTGAAATATCCTTGCCTGTTGCAACGTTCGCTTTTTTTCTGGTATGCTAAGCAGGACTTCTTCCCATGTCTCGTGCCGCATCTTCTGCAATCACAGTCTTCGTTCTGTTTAGTGACTTTTTTCCTGCTTTTGTTTTTTTGGTTTCACTGTGTCTACTTACAGTTAAGCCCTCTCGTTGATGGTATTCGGTTGCTTTTTTGCTTGTTCATTAATCCTGCAGATGCTTATAGCTTTGTTCAAATTTAGTTTAGCTTCTTCTAGCAGTTTTGTTCTTAGGCTGTTGGTGTATGTACCGTACATAATCTTGTCGCAGAGCAGGCTGTATTCGAGTACACCGTAAGTGCAATTCTTTATTTTCCTGCGTAATAACGTCAGGAAGTCTTCGAATGATTCCTCTGGTCCTTGTTGTGATGTATTGAAGATGTAAGGCTCATACGTGACACTTATTTGTGGCACAAAGTGTTTTTGGAATATAGTTTGTACATTGGCCAGGTCTTTTTCCTCATCTTCTGTCCAGGTAAAGGTGTTGTAAATGACTGCCGCATCAGGGCCAGTTATTGTCATAAACTTTGTTACCTGTAGGTACATCTTTAGGTTTTTTTGCTAAACTTGTGGCTACCGCTACTGCGTACTATTCGAATTGTTGTTTCCACATTTTCCACTTCGAGGCCATGCCCAACTCGCTGATTATTATCAAGCACTTCAGTGGTTTTAATATTACTACCTCGTTCGCTTAGTATGGCATTCTGTTGCTTTTTTTTTATTTCTTCCGATTCAAATTTTTGATTAATTGGGTTTCGGCACCATGACATGATGTACCTTATTTTATTGTGGTTGTAGTGCATCAGTCAAAAGGTCCCGGGTTGCGCACATTCGTCGCCCGTTCACGTACGATCAGTTAAGACAGCGTTGGCTCCGGTCAGTACTTGGATGGGTGACCCGAAGGTTACATTAACGTGGCGCCTCTCTCCCACGCGGATTGATCACTATGGGAGAGTAGATCAACAACCCCCCTTATGGAGGAGGCCAATGCCCAACAATGGGATATTGCGGGCTAATAAAAAAAAAGTGCATCAGTCATACATGTTTACTTCATATACTAAGGGCATATTTTATACAGGAATATAATGTATACATTATGTGTATAAAATATGTTATTATCCTGACAGTGAGTATCAAAAGGTGTGCATTTTTGTTTGAAGCAGCTCTGAAAAGACACATTTCCTTCTTTTTCAGTTGTAGCTAAATACAAAATATATTTTAAATAATCTTTGCAGGCACAGCCCAGACCTTTAGTTAGAAACGGACAAGAAACAGCAGTAGGCGAATTTCCATGGCATGCAGCTCTCTACCATAGACAGGGGCCCTCGCAGAAGTATGTTTGTGGTGGTTCGCTTATATCGAAATTGTATGTAATTACGGCGGCACATTGTGTTACGAAAAGTAGATCTCTAAGGCCCATTCATTCCGACAATTTGTTGGTTTTTTTAGGTAAGAATAGATTCATTGCGAGAATAATAGAGGGAGTTTCAAACTGTATGATAACAACATATTCCATCTGGAATATAACATTACAGCTTGCCGGTTTTAACCTTGCTTGTGAGTGAACATTGCACATTACCACCACTACAACGAAATTGGTGGGGGAGACCTGGAGATCATTTTATCGTGTGTTTGTAGCAGTCAAAATCGCTGTACACTCCAGTGAAAAGTGCGTGCAATGGAGTTTCAATCTAAAATTAAAGCTGAGAAGGACGTTTCTTCTACTGAGTGTACCGAATGTTAACTGCCCATATACATTGTATTCGTTTCTGTTCCTCCTAATGCCCACTCTTTCTCGCGCCGCGCATCTGCCACCAGCAAGGTTAAATCCGGCCAGCTGTACCAGAGATCGAATATCTGATGAAGTACATTGGAACTGAACCTCAATTTTATTTTTGAGCAGTCCCAGTCGTTCATAATTCTACCGTCAGGTGGCAGGCGGACTAGTTGTGAAAATGCCAGCCACAGTTGTGGAGAAAGCATTTTACGTCTTAAAGTTTCATGCGAGTAGGTCGATGTTGAGTATGCAACCTCAATTTCGTACACGAATCGTAAAGCGCCACCAGCAAGGAACTCTGTTCGAAGGTGGTACGATCAATTCCAATGGACAGGCTTTGTAAGGGTAAATCGTCTGGAAGACCTACGACTTCTGAGGCCGATGTGGTTAGGGATTGCATGAAATTGTAAGCCATTTCTACAACTAGTCCGCCTGTCACCTGGCTGTAGAATTATGAACTACTGAGTCTTTCAGAAATAAACTTTAGGATGTGTTCCAATATATGCCATTTGATATTCGCTCGCTGGTAATGTTCTATTCCAGATGGAACGTGTTGTTATCGTTCAGATCATTTTGAAACATCTAGTATTAAACATTTTTTTTATAGGCAAGTACAATTTAAGACGATTCACCAATGTTGGTCTTCAAGATTGTGAGGTTTCGGATATTCTAGTTCATCCAGAGTTCACCGTACGGACTGGCAAGAATGATGTAGCTCTAGTTAAACTTGCCGGAGAAGCGGACATTACCGACTACGTCAGACCAGTTTGTTTATGGCAAGATTCCCTTGATATAAACACGGTGGTTGACAAACAGGGCAAGTCCAGGAGTTAAACTTGAGCCAATTTAATATCTAATTTAATTCTATTGCCTATTTTTATAAGCCCAAACTGCAAAGTCAATATTAAATTCAATAAAAATAAAACCCGGTGCTGAAACAACCGAAATAGAATATAATTGCACTTCAACATTAACTTGCTGCGTTCGTAATTTTAAATTACAGTTGAGTTTTATAGAAGCTTGTAAAACACTTTTAAATAAATGTAACTGTGAGATTGTTTGACCTCATTTACAATTGCATTCAAATATTAAATTAAAATGTATTGACATTTAACAAATTTAAGTCTACAAACAGCGCCAAAGGTCGATTATTGCATTAAAATTAATTTGTGGACTTACCATTTTTTTAATGGTAATAATATCTTAAAATGAGAAAACGTGAAAACAAAGTATGTGGTTTATCTTCATAAACTATAATTTTATTTAATTATATTACTCTTGACTTTGTGAAACCTAAGCCACGACCAACTTTTCTTCTTCAATTATTCCGCTGCTGGAATTTTCTTTGACTCGGAACTGCAATAACATAACTTGAATATGATATTTTTTGATATTTTCCTGCATACACAAAAGGAAATCTTAGTATTGGAAAATCTCGGTTAGTTGTATGCATTATTATGTTCAATGTGATTTCCAGGGAGTGTAGCAGGATGGGGTTACGATGAAACGGGTCAATTGTCCGAAGAACTAATGCAAGCAAAAATGCCAGTCGTTTCAGCCATAACATGTTTACGTTCCTATCCAGACTTTTATTCCCGATTTACATCTGACCGTAGCTATTGTGCTGGTTTTAGAAATGGTAAGTAGCTTATGAATTTTCACCAAAGATTAAAACACGCTTTTATAGGAACCACGGTCTGCAGCGGTGATTCCGGTGGTGGAATGGTTTTTCCTAAAGCTGAGTCAAATGGAAGAAGTTCAACATGGCAACTTCGAGGAATTATATCAATTAGTGTAGCTGTCGAAAGTGGCTCATGCGATACTTCAAATTACGTTGTATTTACCGATGCTGCGAAATATCTCGATTGGACTAAGAAATCTATGATATAAAAAATGCACCATAATACAAGTTATATCTTATACTAATCGTATTACCTTTTAAAAATAAATGCTGTAGCCTGAACAGTTTTTTTATTAACTATAAGAGAAAGAAAAGATGGAGACGTTCGGATCGTCGCGAGGTCACCTCTTACACGTGTTCAGGATTATGGTCACTATCCGTACTTTTCACCACACCGCTTTCCATATAACCAAAATTATTTAAAAGATATCTAAAAGTTACCCTCTCAAAATTAAATGGTTACCATTAGTCAACTAAAAGTTAGCCTGTACGTTAACCATATCACAAATGATCTAACCATAGAGCAATCCTAAGTCTCACGACTTCAAAGTTTCTAACAAGATCGTCCAAACACCTTCCTAAAAAGTCGTCTTCTGTGCACCTCCTTGACATATTCAAATGTTATGCCCCGTGTTTAACTTCTATACCATTCCAAGAAGATATTTTTAGGTTATGTTTTAAAGACGTGCTAATGATAACCATATTGATTGTACAGAAAGTAAACTGAGAAGCATAACTTAAAGTTAACTGCTAATCCTGCCAAAAGATAACCTTTAAGTGCATCTGTAAGGCAAGCCTAGCTTCTGTCCGAAGAATGTTATGATGGCTTGAATTAAGATGATCATTTTTGGTTTGCACCAACACCTCGAGAAACCGTTCATCGCATGGTCACGTGCAGGTGCAATAGATAGAACTGTTTGGACCGACCTGCGCATTAAGCATTTTGTCAACTGAGTGGTGAGCTATGAACATTTTAGCCATTGACTCTGTCTTTATTTTCACAGAAAAGCGTAAGTAACCCTAATGAACTTATATTGAATCCAATAGATATCGATGTTTTTGATATTTTAGAATTATGAGTAAAACTTCTGTATTTAAATCCATTTCAATAGCGGGGAGGTTAGAAAGATACAATCGTTAGTAAAGAAAAAGCTTTCTATAAGTAGTAGTTAGTATACATTGCCTATGTATACTTTTAAAAAGAACGCATTAATTACGCCTATTATGTAGGTAACCAACCATACAGACAACTAAAGCGTGCTGTGACCACAGCAATCAAATTAATTCAATGTCAAAATATAAAATTAGTCTTTATTTAGTATCTTCTTGCGTTTTTTATACAACCATGTACAGTAAAGACGAAAAAGTGGAAATTCTAATGTGGTATCAGAATGGTAACAGCTTAAGAACTGAGAGAGACTTATTTTCAGTAAAATATCCAGAAAGACCTATTCCTTGTATTTGAACCATACAAACAATTGTTAGAAAATTTAAATCAGAGGGATGCGTAATAAATTCCCATAAAATAAGAACTAAAAGTAATCACGTTTTAACCGAAGAAATGAAATTAAATATTTTATGCTACGTTGAAGAAAGCCCCCTAGGATCATTACGTTGTTTCTAAACCCTCGGTATTTATAACACTAAAAGAATTTAAATATAAATTGTACAAATTTTCTAATCACCAACAACTATTCGATGAAGACAAAGAAAATAGAATATTTTATGAAACTTTCTTCAATTTGCTAAATGAACATGAATACATTTTAAATAAGATAGATATTAGTGATGAAACAACTTTTACAATATATGGAGAAGTCAATTCACAAAATTTTAGGTATATATTATAATTCCTCATCTATCCACTATCCATTATCCTGATAATCTTATTCCTTAGATATTGGCACCGCACTAACTGCCATTTACAAATCTTAACTCATAGTCAATACACTGAGAAAGTTAACATATTACTAGGAATAGTTGAAAATAAGCTTATCGGTCCATATTTTATTGATGGTAATCTCAATACAGCCAAACGTTTAGAGCTATTAAGGAACGACATCATTCCGGCAATAGAAAACTTAAATATCGATGACCCGTGGTTTCAGATGGATGGAGCCCCTCCGTATTCCACGAATGCTATAAGAAGCTTTCTAAACGACAGGTTTCCAGTACATTCGATAGGGAGATTCGGTCCCGTACCGTTGCCGCCGTGTTCTGCAGATTTGTCGCCCAATGCCTGAAATCAAAAATGTAGGCAAATATTCCAATACAAAGTATTGAATTAAAAGATCGCATACCCGTACCGAATGCAATAACTTGAATGCCGACTTTCTTGCGAATGCTGTGCGTGCTTATCAACACCGTTTAGGCAATTGTTTAGAAGGGACCTCGGTGGTCTAGCGCAGCAACGCGTTGCCACTCGAGGTCACACTGAATTGCGCTCGTTCTGCTCCTTCATATTAAAATAATTCACAACTACAGTGACGTTTGCTTCTGTTTTTTTTAGTTATCTCTATAGTTGGTTGCCTACATAATAGGGGTAATCGATGCTTTCTTTTTAAAAGTATACATGTACAATGTATACTAAAAAGACAAATTCCCTGTGTGTATATATATATATTGCCATGATTTTTATATTAAATTAATATAATTATTATTAACTATTTGTTAAATGTCTTTATCATGCTTTAAACTACACTAAAATACCTTTGGAAGGACTGTTATATATTAAAAAGGATGTTTATTGGTACAAAAATCCATATTTTAACCTGAAATATAGTCTAGATAGATTAATAATGTCAAAAATTATAACAATGAATGTAAAATTATAGTTAAAACTGTATTTATAAACCTGATATATGTAAAAACTGTTATCGATACTTCGTACGTTGCTTCGTAATGTGGAATATGAACTCAAAGTGAAGTTATACAGTGTATGGCCTTTTGAAATCCTGTTGTGTGACTAAATACTCGTTGTAGACGATGATGTGGGTCTTTTTGGACAGTACCAGAGCCCTAAAACTCAAAAGTTACAGTTATTTTAAGTTTTTCGATAGTAAGTGTATAATTTTGATTTAGAAGGTTTTATATTAGCCAATTTAATTAATATTATATCTAGGAAAGGTATTTAATAGGTTTCTTTGATGAATTATGTTGTTTATTTTATGATATTTGTGTTTGTAAATAAATTTTGAAAATTATAGGTTAGATCTAGAATTTTGTTAATTATGTTGTGTATAATTCTTTTATAGGTTGTTAATGTGTTACAAAACTTGTGTTATAATCTGAGGACT
>JABXWE010043077.1:0-14038 GCA_014611495.1 Limonius californicus | reverse complement strand
AAGAGAAGTGAACGTTGAAAATGCCGCACCACATGCTATCCAACGATGAAAAGGCAATCCAATAAAATCAAAAAAAAAACGCTACTGAAATATGTCATGGTAATCAATTCAGATGCAATTCAGACATTCAGTACAACTCAAAATGCTAAAATTGGACAAATTCAGCCTACTTTTTTTTAGAGCCGTACGAAACATTTTGCAATTAACTGTACATAGTAATAGATATCAAAGTACAACCGTAATAACAATAAAAATAATAGGTAATAAAAGTCCGCGGCAAAATAACTAAGCCATTTCAAGTAAACCGAACAATGCAAACTGATAATTCTTTTATGGGCATTTGAGATTGAAAGTATCTTCGGGGCTAATTGTGAAACGTTTTAGTAATCATTTTCTTCTTCCTATTTAAATAGTGTCTATTTCTTAGGAAATGAAGGTTAATTAGCGGCAACTAGAAAAGTGAAAAGTTTATCCTTTGTATTTGGAGGCAACTTTTTAAATAGTACATCCTCTATATCGGTGTGAGTTGTAAAGCTTTTTTAATTTTCTACCAGTCCCAACAACAAAAAATTGGCTATAATTTTATGACGTTCATGATATTAAATATTTTAAGCCTTTTATAATAATAAAAAACCTTGAATTTAAAAGTATTACTTTCGAATTGTTTTATAGACAACGGCTATGCTTTGGAAATGTTTATTTTTCGAAAATATTTGATTGTGTCAGTTCCAAAGCATTGTGTTTTTTTTAATAGTCCAAAAGTAGTTCGTTTCAATTTGAAGTGTTTAATTTTATAGTTTAAAATTGTAAGTTTATACTGTTGTCGATTTCGAAACTGCATGCTTACCCTGAAATAATAAAAACAGACTAGGATTAGCATATGTAAAAATTTACATTAGATTACCTACGGCAACTTTTTTATTCTACAAGCGGTATATGCAAAGTATAGTAAATGTTTCTGCATAATAAAGTTTTCAGCGGATTTCAATTTACATTTTCTTTTTTAAGATCCCTCAAGACCTTTAGGGTAAAACTACACGGACGGATTTATCGCTGCGTGTTTCACGCTGCCACGGCGCGGCGTCTAGCAACTACACGAGAGCGTTGATATTGTCATTAATACAGTCAGTGGCATAATGGATGTTGTACAAGTAGGTTGTATTGCTGCAATGAGTGTGTATTTACGTTTAAGAAACAAGCGAAACAGAATCCGTTGTTGATGGATACATCCCATTCTTCGGAGCAGACTATCTAAAGGACAATTTCATTTAAAATTTAATGAACATACACAATATCCTGAAAAGTTCTTCTGTTATTATCGAATGTCTGTGAATAGTAGAGCAGGGTGTTTCTCTACTTCACTTATGAAGCTTTCCGTATCGAACATCTTTCACGAGTAATTGCAGATCGCAGATCCACCAATGAATTGCTAATTTCGACTGAGACTGTAATCAGCGTTTAATACGCCGGTCGTGTAGTTTACTTCTAGACAAAACGATATGTTGCACTCTTGACGTTATATCCGCCCGACGTATTTAGCGTCGCATGCAGCGTTGCTTCCGTCCACGCTCACAAAACGCCGCGTGTTTAACGCTCGTGTAGTTCAGTACATTTAAAACTATGCATTACACTTGGGCGTGGGACTCGCAGCGTAAAACACGCAGCGGTAAGTCCGTCCGTGTAGTTTTACCCTTAGGGAAAAATAAAAATATAGGGAAAGGATATTGCTACTAGGATTTTTATGAAAAATCGAATACAAATGGCTATAAATATTTTAGACTTCCTGTAATTTTTATTTGTATTAATAATAATCGATGACCTTAATTAAGTTAGCATTCAAGACGAGCCTATTTTAATATTTACAGTTAAAGTTTATAAAATAGGCTGACGTAGTAGACTATTTTGATTGGCCATGATTTGTACAATGATGCTGTAGCAGGTCCGTTAATTGGCGCTTTTTCCCGTATTATCCATATATCGTTTTGGTATTGTTATATTTTTTAAATCGGCTTGTGGATTACTTACTAAATGCTAAAATTATATTTAATGCGATTTTTTTAGTATAAATCTGCAATTGCTTATTTTGTATTGTGTATTTATTACATTGTAACTTCGACGCCAAGTGCTTGTAAAATGTAAAATATATGTATATAAGGCTATTTTGAACGTTTTCCACAAAACTTAAGTGTCTCATATTTACATTACAACACGATTTCCAATCTTAAACTAGGTATTAATGTTTTTGAACATGTTCATGTCGCTTGAACCTCATATTAAGTACAATTAAATAAAGGATGTTCATGACTTTATCGTTGTTGCCTTGAAGTTTTTGTTACGTAACCGATGAAAAGTTTTTATGTCCAGACGAACAGCTCTAGATTTAGCAGTTTTTTGAAGCAGTGTATAAAATTGAATAGGTTTAAAGGAGTGACTTGAATTTGACTAGATATGAGATGACTTCAATTCGTTGAAACGTGGGATATGTTTAAATAACACATACGACGTTTTATATATAAATTGTACCAAATTGCCAGCAACTCTTGTGATTTCATTCCACTAATTTACTGCGATCATTGTCCAATTCTGCGCTGTCCTTGGACAGCAAACATGCTAAACTACTTTGCTTTATCAGTTTTTACTCAACGTCAGTATAATTCCAATCAGGATTAAATTAAGAAAACTGAATAAAGATATTTTATACAATGTACCCATAAATGTAATGTAATGTAAATTACAAACTAAGTATTTATATATTATACAGTATGACCGAGAACATTTTCGATAAATCTACATTCGGAAACAAAACGTGTTTTTATATAAGTAAAAGTAATATTAACTACAATTATTTGATAGTTATTGAAATATAGACCAGATTTAGTTTTTTCATATTCTAGAACAGTAGCTTTCAAACTTTGAGTCACCTTAAATAATGGGTACCTGCGTTCGAATGAACAAGAGGTAATAATACTGTTGCTAATACGTGATGCCCACTACATCACCACGTGTCATGAATTTGGCACGCGATAATCGGGTGTGAGGGCATTTGCTTAATTAGGTTTATCCGTTATTAAATCCCAAACTCAACCAGATTCATATTGACAAGATTTGCTTTTACGGTACTGTCGCAAGACTATTTTCCTCTGTCGACTTCAAATTAGATGGCCATTGCACTTTGAGTGTAAACCATATTACTTTCTTGAAAATACTTTTCGAATCAATTACTGAGCTGAGATGGGTGCTTTTCAAAAACAATCTTCATGTCGTGAAAGAAAATAACTTCATTGGAGGTGATATCTGTTGCAAAAATGGAAAACGTGTTTTACCACCATCGTCATTCATATTCATTTCCTGAAGGCTGAAATTTACTACACTAAGATTTTGCGGCGCCCACGTTGAAAACCTGTGGTGTAGCACATAAAATACTTAACACCCGTAGAGATTAATATGTTTCTGTAAGTATTCCGCACCAGATGATTGAATGCTTGAAATGTTTGACAAACCTTGGATGGGTTCTATGCAAGTTGTTTCAAAAAAGTTTAATAATAGCGTCAAACAGCATTAAGGGAGTCAGTCTAGCTATCACTACCTTTGAGTTTTTCAGTCATAAAAAAGAAGTCGTCCGTAAAACGTCGGCCGCATGGATAGATTAAAAAAATCCCATGACCCATAACAAAACTGTTTTCTCCATGGTAATGACGTGTTCTCAGAAGGCAGTTATAAAGAAGTTCTTAAGTTTTTGTAGAGATTGGCAGAAATTCAAAAGTTGGGTTAAAAGTACGTTGTAACAGGTATAATGATTATATATTGCTGTTTATAGCTTGTTGACAGCATGTTTTAATGTAAAAGAAAGCTATGATATGTGTAATGTGCATTCATTTTAAACTTCAGTTGTGGTTCTAATTATAATCCTGTGTGTAGACCGAATATTGGTATTTTTTATATGAGGAAAAACTCTAATGTAGTAATACCCTGGGCAACATGGCAGTGCGCAGTAGTTTGTTCGGGGGGGGGTTATAGAGCGTAAATGGCTCTTTCCTGTCGGTCTAGAGACCTCTGGCACCCATGCCTTTTAAAAGGCAAATTGGGCGACATTAATTTTGGTACAAATTATCTTGAAGAACGTGCAGTTATGAGATTACATCCAAAGGTTCATATACAGGCAATTCCAAATGCGACTGTCTCACAAGATATCCAAAAATGTTACGAAATTTACAGGACTGTAATTCGTGTGGATGTTGAGCTATGTATTTAAAAGTATATATTGTGTTTATTGTAATATTAAAAAAACAACTGTAAGAACTGATGTTTATTTTGGTAACTATTAAATGATTCTGAAAAAGGTTGTAAATTGTACGGCTTAAGTAAAGACACTTTTACCATAATCAAAAATTTTGTTGTAAATGCTGTAGCACAAATGCCACCAAGAAGCATTTCATAAAAGAAAACTTCATTGTTTTCTTATGATATTTGCTTTATTTTATTCGTAACGTAATTTACAATACCCACTTGTTACAAACTGAAAGGTCAAAATATTTCACTAAAGTCAATTGCTAAAAAAATAATCTTGCCGGAAAGAACTAGAATTTTACGATTTAGTATCTTTATTTTCAACATTGCTTATCACTGTTTGCACCAAGAAATATTTCGTGTGTATCTTTGTATATACATTAGCAACAGGTTGACTTGAATATTCTCTTGAACTTTCATACTGTTTTGAATTGTCAATTGAGTATCAATTAAAGATTAAGGTGTTTGCAACTTACGATAAGCAAGTGTTTTTTGTATATTTTGCTTGATACATTACGTGCTTTTTGAAAAAAAATTATACATGTATTAATCAGAAAGTAGATAAACAATTGCGTTTGTGTTTCAAATTTTCGAACCAAAAGAATCATTTATTTATGTAGTACTGCTGTTATCTAAGAAACGTACCAAAATCGCGAAATAATTTGATGTTACCTTCGAACGCAGTTTATTTTATGTGAACTTTGATTTCGTTGCTGTTTTAGTTGACTTATCAACTATTTGTGTCTTCTCTTGCAATACTTTTGTCGGCATGAATGTAGCATGTATAAAACGTGATGATATTTTTCTTGTATAAGTAGCCGAGGTAACCGTTCGACCTTCTGACTTTGAAGTTGATGTAAATTATATTTTAAGACATAAAATTACGGAGAATTTATCGTAGCTTCCCCCATCTTAAAAAACAATAGGATTAAACAGGGATGTAGTTGTATGATGTATCTAATTACGTACACGTCATAATTCAAAAATTGGTAATTTTTTCCTTTAATTATATTAGAATGGTAAAGATGTTGCGTGCTTTTTTTTGAGGCCTATCAATTTATTAATAACACAAAAAGTTGATAAATTGTAAGTGTTATGTAATTTAATTGGCGAGATAATTTTATATAAACCAAATGGCAAATCATTAGGTCACTACTGTGGGGGTATCTATTCAATAATAAAACATAGGCCGCGTTAAATACGCATGGAAATGTAAATAGATGTAATAGTAAGTGCTTATCACATTGCACCCATAGAAATATCAATTGGCACTAATTGTTTTTTTCTCGAGCAACCACAGATATGTGTAGGTTTCATTATTTTGGTTTGGCATATAGGTTTGTATCTTATCTTCAGGCATTATATAAAATGGATAGATATTTTAGATAGTGTCTGATAAATTTAGGCGATTAATTAATGAAGGTTTAAACATGATTTTCAGAATTGGTATAGTAGGTTCGTTTTGTAGCGTAAAAGTCTCTGAGGCAATTTTCAACTTTATATTTACAAGTAGCTTAGTAAAAGTTTCATGCTAATTACAGGTGTCTTAGCAATCACTTGAAATTGTAGAGCTGATATTATCTGCTATGATACAGAATCGTGAACCAGTAATACTTGTAATCCCCAGTTTGCATTGACCATAGCTCTAGAAAATTTTATTCTGATGAACGAATGGCGCATAGCATACAGTAATCATGAGTTAGCTTAAAATAACAATTCAAGGTTAGTTTTACACTAGGATGAATTGGTGAAATTTTCTGAAAAGAGTATGCGAACGGGAGTTGTCTAGTTTACATTAAAGAAAAGTTGAAAATTAACAAATTACTGCATGTATATGTCACGATTGTCTTCACATAGCACGTAAAATAGATACCGTGGTCAGTGGCGTGCTGAGCCTCTCCATCCCTCAAAAATATAACGGATGCTCTTTTGTACATGCGCAAAGGATCGATCACAAATGTAAAGTATTTTCATTGTACAGGATGATTCACGAGAGATAAAAGTCTACCATTCCAAAAATAGACAACCCAAAATACATATCATAAGGTACTTACATGTCTAAATTTTAATTGACGGTATTATGGTCCGTTTGGTATGGTTAGCATTTTAACGACTTAAATAAAGCTCATTCAACTCGAATAAAGTTTAAACAATGTGTATTCGAATTAAGAAAAAAACGACATAATATTAATTATCGGCGAATGTCGTAGAAATGATTTGGCGTCTGCAAGGTTATATGGTCAAAGATATCCACACCAAGGTGCCCTCCTGATAATATGTTTCGGAAGCTGGAAGCAGAACTAAGGAAAAATTGGCCATAATTGAAAAGAGGTGACAGCAGAACAGCAACAAGCTAATTAAATGAAATTGTGTTAATTAAAGCTATTTCTGATCTACATATTAGTCAAAGAGCTTTCTCAAAGCAGCTTGCAATTAGCTAGCCTTCAGTTTCAAGGATAATATAGAGCAAATTGGTTTCAGAAAAAGATTCTTTTATTTTCATCTTACCTTAAATAAAAGTTGAGTAGAATAGAATAACAAACCGGCATTTCTGATTTATAATGCCGCCAATACAAATTTAATTGTCAACAGTACCTTATGTATCTTGGGTAGCCTATTTTTGAATGGTAGGCTCGTACTCTTCCGTGAACCACCTAGTATAGGAGAGATATCCAAACAACCGAACACTCATCAATGTTGTTAACACACATTACTACTACATTTCGAATAATTTCGGCACAGCTTAACATGCACTTATTACTAATACATAATTTTTGCAGTGCTTTTAAAGGGAAACGATAGAATGTGTTGAAATAGTATTTAAAACTAATAAAACTTGAGACAGAAAATCGCCAATACTTCGCAAATTGTTGGTTTACCCTTTATTGTAACACTTTTTTCATCGCCTTAAGAGTTATAATAAACAAATAAGGTATAAGAGAAAACTAACAACATATGCACAATCATAAAAATGTATTTTAATTTTAACAATTTCTTACCTAGCAAGAAATGTAGTCGCTATTAATTGTTGTCGTTTTCATAACATCTGTCGTTAGAAACTTCGCTTATATTGATTATAAGCGGAACTATATCCTCCCCGGCAAATCCTACTTCTCTATTCCACTTACTATAAGTCTCTTTTTCTGATTGCTGTATGGAATCATTACTAATATCGGTGTCCCCTCCTTTTAATGATTGATCATCACAACAAATTAAGGGATTCTTTTGGCCCATTGTGATAATCGGTATTTTATGTCTAATAAAAATATTTCCAATACGCTGGAAGTCCCCGCAGATAGAAGAGTATATTTCGTAATATAAATGTAATTCATGTTTTAGAAAATTAGAAGTAAAGATTTATTTCTAGACCGCAGAAAAAATGAGATTAAATATGCGTAACGGTATTAATTTACTGAGATCTATGTGTAAATCGAGTAGGTTTTAATGTCGATCAAATTTGATGACGTGCATCGGTGGGAAATATTGCACGCAGAAATAAATCTGCGGGAGTTATACAACTAATTTTACTACTATCTGCAGTATTATCAAAACAACGTAAATGGTACTTAAAACAACAATAAAAAAATATATTACCTAAGCTATAATCTTGCTTCTAGTAAAATCTTATAGGATCTTTGTACTATTTTTTACAAGGATACAATTTTTTAAAGAATCAAAGCGTTCCCAAGAGCAACTCCATGATTCCCATCCCATACTATTCCATCCCACCCACCCAGCTTATCTTACTTCAGCACGTTTCGTGCTATTCGCGGGTCTAACATGCCCCACCTTTGAAGAACCCCGTGCCCCAACTACAACTAGGAAACCACAAACACCTTGGGATAGTGGAGTGCACGTGATGCGAAACTGAGAGAGTTTGGTAGAATAACTCCGAAATCAAGTGCCTCGGCTACTACTCTACCGCGGTCGCCAAGGATACACTTTAAAACCTATGGCGGGGCTTTTATGAAATTGCTATTTCAATTTGCCAACTTGCTTTCAGTCCTTGGATACTGTAAAATTTCAGCGTGGTGTAATCATCATACAAAATATACATTCACATAAAATACATGAAGAACTACAGATGAAGCTTATAATTTTTACAGCGGCTACGGGAACCTCGACTACGCCACTATCTGCAGTTTGTTTTTTTTTGCGGTAACTTTGCACCACCAACTAACCCTGTGTAGCAGTTACATTATACCTAGATCATTTAGTAGTTTACATCAGTTTTAAATAATCTGAACCTTACAAAACTCCAATGCATTTTAAAATTGTTTCTAATTCGGACCAGGCGTTTCGGAGATAACTATGACTACACACGTGCTTTTCTGCTGATATATTTAAAAACCAGTTTTTTAGCATTTAGAGGACCAAAACAGATATTTCCGTTAAAAATTCAAATTCCAGTTTTCGCCTAACTTTATTTTTGTAGCAGTAATATGGCATGGAGTAATTAATCCTCGACGGTCTTGTGAGTAAAGAATGTATAAAAGCCATTCTGTTTAGGCGCTTTGTTTCGATAGTATGCAAGTATCAAGTACATTACAATAGTTATGCAGTCCTTGTGGAGATGCTTATAGATCACTTTCTTCAAAGTTTCATACAAAACGGACTAGGCTAGTTAAAACCTGTAATATTTTTAAAAGATGTCCATTTTAAAAACTCATATGGAATTTATATAGCAGAAAATAGGAACAAGTTTTGAACAACAAAGAGTTATTCAGTTTATGAACAAAGAGCAGCTTAAAATTAGTATTCGTACTCGTGTACTATTAATATCAACCGTAAACGGCAAATGCACGGCGCATTTGATTTTTTCTGTGATAAGATATCTGTTCCTATTGTACGTAAAACAATGACATTTAAAAATCTCCTCAAGTAGACTTAAATAATTAAATCATTCCCGTTCTATTCCTACATGTTTCATGCACTTGCATATGAAATTAATTAAACATGATCTTATTTGCGATTCAATTGCATCATAATAATAGGTAAATACGTTTTTATTTAACATTCCTTGTAATCTTTGTTAGATCGTAATTATGTGTAACCACGAAGATTTTTTTAGTTTTTATACATCTTTACATGTACTTTTGAACGTTTCACTTCGTTAGTTTTTCATATTTATAGTTAATTTGCATTTTTAATTTATACGCAGTTCACATATTCTTGGTAAAGCTATTTGTTGTCATTACCATCGTCAATTTATTTGATTTGCACTTCAGTACACACATTGAGCTTATACAGTTTGGAAAAGATTTCCTATAGATTTTTAAGATAAATCAGTAGACCACGTGAATAAAACATTTTTTATGTACAATTTTCAAGATGTGGGCTTTCCTTTTTTTATATTTAAATTTTTGAAGGGTGATGATTACATGCGACGCCTAAAAGGGCATAAGGATTAGAGGAGAAGAAGAAGAAGGGTGATGATTTTATAATAATCAAAAAAAAACTACAACAGTGATACGGTTACAATGATTTACTTCTCTCTCTTGGAACAAGAATGTATTTGTATACCCCATAACAGCAAATCTTAATTATTAAAAGTTTGGTAATATTGCAATAAGCAATATTTAATCAACGCAATTCCAGTATGGTACTATAAGAAAGAGACATAGAAACCTTTCAAGTTTAAGCTGATGTGACATTATTGATAATTTCCTTCCACAAGCACATCCTGTTGCGATGCTGCTAGAACAAAGAGGTGTATGAGTACAAAGAGTCGCGTAAATGCACTGTTGCTCCCCTCGTAGAAGCATTTGAGTTTTAAAAATAAATTTCCAATAAAGCCACCCACTAAGTGTCTGGATCCTGCAACAGCCATCTGTTTATGCGAAGCAGCTTGAACACTTTTCAAAATTTTCCTATCGGCAAAGTAAAATTAATCTTGTTTGGAAAACATTTGAACTGACTTTAAATCCGCCTCGGAACAAAAGAAACTGTTAAAACTAATATACTGTAAATAATTAATAAAGTAGGTTTTGGCCGTTTTCGTATTTCTAGAAATTTTTGTAATGGCAGTGCTACTCATTAGTAATAATTGATACAACATTCAGATCAAGCATGTGAAATGGTTTAATTTGGTTTAAATAAAATATACCTGGGTAACAGTCACATGCAATAATTATACCGCAAGAGCAATCTCAATCCAAGCCAAAGTTCCAGATTAATCTGTAATTATAAAGATATTAACATTATAAATATTTTTACCTGTCATACATTAATAATTGACAGTTTACATTTCAAATTGTATTAGGTTATTTATTTAATTAAATGATTACAACAAAAGTCATTACATATTACAATACTGTGAATTTAAAAATGTTAATAGTGGAACATAACATTTTCATATTAGAATCTTATTTTCATAATGGTACAAAGAATGAAAATTATGAATGGCAATATTAATTTCAAACCTGTTTCTCAGAATTTCAACAGCGTTATCCGCTGCAAACTTCAGTTTCAATTCAGTTCAATTCAATTTTTATCAAACTGCCAAGATTATTGTGAATAATTTTAAAGAAAATGGAAGCGTTGAAAGGAAAAGGCGATTAGGAAGACCTGTGAAAAGAACTGTAGAAGTTATTGATAATGTTAGGGATATCATGGACGCAACTCCTTCTAAGCCGATCAGAAAATTAAGCCAAAAAATTGATTGGTCAATTGTCAAACAATTAAAGAAAAGGTTTGAGCATGTTTCCATGCAAAATGCACATGTTCATCAACTGTTACTGCACGATTTTCAACCTAGAACAAATGATTGTCACTGGTTCTTAAACAATATAAATAATAATGACAAATTGGATCTTACTTGGTTCAGCGATGAAGCCTGGTTTCACCTCAATGGGTATCTTAGCCAAAATATGAAAACATGGGCAACAGATAATTTGCATATGTATGAGGAAACACCGTTACATCCACAAAAGATCGGTTTATGGGTCACTGTTTCAAGAAGACGAATAGTTACAAGTTTTTTACAGAAAATATAACTGCCGATTATTATGTTCAGAATATCTTAACCCCCTTTTTTCAGTGAACTTCATGGCGATGAAATTAGAAATGGTTACTTCCAGCAGGATAATGCCACAGCACATACTGCTAATCGTGTCATTCAATTTTTACAGAAATTTTATGATGATTGGTTAAGTAGTAGACATTTGTTTCACCAAGGTCACCCGATCTTATAGTTCCAGATTTCTTTCTTTTCCCTTATCTAAAAAACAATATTGGTAGTAATAGAACACATATTCTAGCAGATTTACAACATGCGATTTCACAAACTGAACTTACCCCTGATACTCTGGTGAATGTGTTTGAAAATCATAAGAGTAAAGTGCATTCATGTTTAGAAAACATCGGTCAACATATTCAACATCTTTTGTAAAATCCTTTATTTACTTTGTTCTGTAAATGTGTATGCGACAATTTTATTTCAAATAAACGTTTATTTACATAGCCCGTAACTGCTTAATCTCCCTACTTCGACCACAGGGACCACAGACGGCAATATGACCTTGAATATAGCTACCTAAACGTATAGACAAATAGTGGCAAAATAAAATGTTAATTTCATATTTATTTTAAATAATTAAATAAATATCTTAATAAAAATTGAAATATGAACTGTCAATTAATAATGTATAACAGTTAAATATATTTATAATGTTTAGATTTTTATAATTACAGATTAATGTAAGACAAGACTTTAAAATTCCAAGAGTGTTTTTAACTTGGGCCTTTATTGCTCTCACGATACCTTATTATATTAATTTAAAACACCGCATAAACTAACGCTTGTATTGGTGATCCTGTAGAAGTGTAGAGTATAGATAGTCCTTTGAAGCTCCCTAAACGCGATTTTTCAAGTTTTGTCATAGAAATATGTTTCTTTATTTTCCAAGTATACTTTAGGTGCTTTAATTCTCTTGAAAATTCAATGTAGAAGGTGGGCAAGTCTTTTTATATTCCAACATTTAATTATACCAACTAAAATTTAATTCACCACGACGACGTCGCAGTTAATTAAACAATATACAAAGGAAATCATTCATTTATACGTTGGGCAGATGAAGTTAAAAATCATTGTAGAGACATTAATATAAGACAGCGTTTGTCAAATGGTTTTCCACTTAACCTTGTGTTTCCATGAAATAAAAATTAGGATTCTTTAGAAAATTTCAAAATCGAAACTATAAACCGCGTTATCTTGAGATAATCTGTAAGCATTTGTGGATTTTTTGTAATTAAAGTAGTATCAGCGGGTAAATATTTGTCATGATATTCTTACTATGACTACTTTTACATGATACACAGCAACATTAAGAAATTAAATTCTTTTAGATTTTCAGGATTTCCCGTATCTCTCTCAAAAATTTATATTACGTAATAAATAAAACTTTAAATATGTACTGTTTAAAAATGCAGACATAAACGAATACCCTTAATAGCCATATTCAGATTTCTTCATATAATTAATTGCTGTCACATTTTTCGGGCATGCTTAATTTTCATATTTCTTGTTATGATTCTACGTGTTGCCTAGTTCCGTAATCAGATAGTTTAATTGAAGAAGAAATGATTTCAGCTTTATAATTATTTCCTTTTGATTACATATGTATATAAATCGTGATCTAAATTAGTCACGCGTAAATCTTTTTTATCTTAAATTTTATCACTAATAGCAACAATATTGAAACAAATAAATTGCGCCAGTTATTAAGCAATAGATTCTCGGTAGAAGTAAAGAAATATCCTTCCATTCTATTTGAGTGCAAGTTGGTAATGTAGTTTTTTTTTATAAAAATTAAGAAGAATATATATACACGAAGTATGGACAATTTTTTATTATATGAAATATCCACACCGACATTTTTGAAGCAAAACTAAAATTTTACTTTACATAGTCTATGGGATTTTGCTAGTGGGGTTTTACAATTCTTAAGATTCGATCAAAAATAACCAAATTTTTATAAGCAGTGTCTAATTGTTTAACCCCGTCGGGAGGACCCAAAAATAATTCAATTATTACAATCTATCTACAATCTATCCAAAAATAATATTTCAAATATGCGAGATATCAAGCTGATCCGGCTTAGCAGACTAACCCTGTATATAGAGCGGGCCAGCTAAATTGTCCCCCTTATAAGTGGTTGAAGCCTCGATTATACTATTTTGAATATTATGCTCATTTTGTACCGAAGTTCGGTATACTAATTCTTTAATTGTACCGCATAGAAAACAGTCTATTGGAGCAGTGGCGGCTCGTGAGTTAAGAAAGAGGGTAGGCACAAGAAAAAACTTACCTATTTTTTGTACATAAAATCCATCCTCCTATTTTTCATGCTGGAAAAGACATCTATGACTTTGTTGTCAAAATCCGGGATAGACTGGACGAACTTCTTTTCTGTTGATGGGACCGCCAATGCGTTCAGTCGATCCTTTTGCACACAATTAACTTCCATCATTGAAAAAACGTCACTTTCGTCTTTGAATTCAAACGCGCGATTGCGCGAAAATAGCGCTCCTAAGTCCAAATTCAAACGTTGACTGCAAATTGGGAACAATGTGCTGGGTGCCCCATTCGCCTGGTATATCGCGTATAGCGAAGATAACCGATAGGCAACCGAATCACCTCTACATATGTACAAATCAGAGCGTTCCCCGGAACATAGTTTTGAGCGTGTTAGCCGCGCTTGTGGTGCGGAAGGAAAATTTGATACCATCGTTAAAATAATGAAATTAAAAT
>JABXWE010043076.1:0-25959 GCA_014611495.1 Limonius californicus | reverse complement strand
AAATATTTGAAATGCTTAGGGTAAAGCATCCAATTTCTAGATTGATGCAGGAGGAAACGACAATAATATTGAGATTGTCCCACGATATAATGAAACAACATATTTCCTTAAGATCCTTTATAAAAATCCTCTTTTTAATCAATTGATGCTTGTTATACCATTATGATAATTGATTGTGTATTTCTCTGTCTTATTTTTACCAACGTTTTAACTAATATTCGAAATAGCTGTTCCAGCATGAAATTCCTAAATATTTGAAATGTTTAGGGAAAAGCATCCAATTTCTAGATTGATGCAGGAGGAAACGACAATAATATTGAGATTGTCCCACGATATAATGAAACAACATATTTCCTTAAGACCCTTTATAAAAATCCTCTTTTTAATCAATTGATACTGATTATACCATTATGATAATTGATTGTGTATTTTCTCTGTCTTGTTTTCACCAACGTTTTAACTAATATTCGAAATAGCTCTTCCAGCATGAAATTCCTAAATATTTGAAATGTTTAGGGAAAAGCATCCAATTTCTAGATTGAGGCAGGACGAAACGACAATAATATTGAAATTGTCCCACGATAGATGGAAGAAACAACATATTTCCTTAAGACCCTTTATAAAAATCCTCTTTTTAATCAATTGATGCTTGTTATACCATTATGATAATTGATTCTGTATTTTCTCTGTCTTGTTTTTACCAAAGTTTTAACTAATATCGAAATACCCGGTCCAGCATGAAATTCCTAAACATTTGAAATGTTTAGGGAAGATCATCCAGTCTCTAAATTAAGGCAGGATGAAACGACAATATTATTGAAATTGTCCCGCGGTATATGGAAGAAACAACATATTTCCTTAAGACCCTTTATAAAAATCCTCTTTTTAATCAATTGATACTGATTATACCATTATGATAATTGATTCTGTATTTTCTCTGTCTTGTTTTTACCAACATTTTAAGTAATATTCGAAATAGCTGTTCCAGCATGAAATTCCTAAATATTTGAAATGTTTGGGGAAAATCATGCAATTTCTAGATTGAGGCAGGAGGAAATGACAATAATATTGATATTGTCCCAGATATATGGCAGAAACAACATATTTCCTTAAGATCCTTTATAAAAATCCTCTTTTTAATCAATTGATGCTGGTTATACCATTATGATAATTGATTTTGTATTTTCTCTGTCTTGTGTTTACCAAAGTTTTAACTAATATTCGAAATACCCGGTCCAGCATGAAATTCCTAAACGTTTGAAATGTTTAGGGAAGATCATCCAGTATCTAAATTGGGACAGGATGAAACGACAATGATATGAAAATTGTCCCGCGATAGATGGAAGAAACAACATATTTCCTTAAGGCCCTTTAAAAAAATCCTTTTTTTAATCAATTGATGCTGGTTATACCAACGTTTTAACTAATATTCGAAATAGCAGTAAATTCCTCAATATTTTAAACGGTTAAGGAATATCAATCAATAGGAAATTGAGACAGAAAAAAAGACCAATATATCTGAACTGCCTGAGAGTGGGAGAGCAAACTGTAGCCTGCATTTGAATTCACCAAGTGTGGTTTATAACAAGTCCCAGAGAACCTGCTCATGAAACCATATAAAAAATTTCACACTATCATAAAAATTAATTCGTTATTCTCTCTATATTGCCAAAATTCCAGAAACTGCGACTTAAAATAACCGTTACATCAACCAAAACGTATTTTTAAGCAACAATTAAAGCATGAAAGTCAGGAAATCACACAACTCTTAAAAAATAAACATATGCAGCCATTATTGTACTAAAATTTTCACACGAGCGTGAAATTGCAATAGAATAGCATCCGCTTAACATCTGACCTATAATACTATACCCGTATCTTAATAACGGCTTCCAAAAAAAAATCAAAGCTTGAAAGCGTAAAAAACTGACCCACATTACAAAAATGGCAACTTTTTAAGCGTTTAGGGAAAGCCACCCCAAGGCACATTTAAATCAACTAAAGTATCATATCGCCCCATTTTAGCATACTCTAAAGTGGGTATTACCACCTCGGCATAATAAAAAGCCGTAATATATCACCTAGACGCAGCAGGTGCCATTTGACCAATTTGAGCACAATCTTTTGTTGATAATCTCCTGTACCTGGTAGATAAGGATGGATTTATGCGACCGCCGCGCGTCAGGGCGAGGAAGTGGTGGTCAATGAGATACTATTTAGGGGACAATAAGTTAATGTGGTCGCAGCTTTTGTCGAACTGTCAATACATTGGCTCTAGCTAAGTGGGTCCATTTAAAGGGAAACGCCAGCAAAGAGAGCACTGAATTATTCTGGAGCAAAAAAGTGAGAAAATCTTGGTTTCTGAAGTGCATTTTTTTAGAATGAACAAAAAATATCTTTTTCGCGGTATGGGTGCTTATTAATATGGGAATATTGAAGAATTATTTACATAACGTGCCAGTATTATATACAATGCAGTAAATCAATAAGAAATTAACATAAAAGAAGGTTCTGAAAAGTATTAGAGTTTGAAACAGGGTTTATTGCTGGTACACTCGGTATATAATTTCCAGTACAACAATGGTTTTAAGTTATCTTAAACGAAGTTTGTTGCCGTAACACTAGCAGTTTCATCTAATGTTATTACAATTATACAAGGTGTCCTCTTTTCGTCAGATATAAATACATTGGGATATTCGGATTGGCAAACAAATAACGGTTAGAGCTAAGTCTTTCAATATACAAAAAATTTAAGATTAAGAAAAGTGTCAATATTGTATATCTATACTAAAATAAAACATTTATTTGTTGTATTTGCTTTTGAATAAATACTTAATTCACTAAGATACTCTCTTAGATAAAAATACATAGGTATATACTAAGACATACCCAAGTGCGGTTGCAATGGATACCACTGATGCGATGATACAGATATTCAATGAATGGTCTTTAGCAGAATTTAAAAAACCAAAGACAGTAATTTTAAAGAAAAATAAAATGCCTTTCTGCTTCGCTTTATTGAAAAATACCTACATTACAAACAAGAAACCAGTGTTTAATAGCAAACATCTTTAATTAAAATTGTCCAAAATTCGTACGCCTCAGAGGTGAGGTTCTCAAATAATTGAATACAGACATCCTCAATGCGGCATCAAAAACCTTTAATTTAATTTAAAAGCTAATCCTTACAAATGATTTTTGAAAATTTTGAAATCATTTTTTATATCCCCACTTACTGGCATGTGGTGGGCCTGGCGTAATCCAGGATTGACCCTCGAGTCGGCTCCATGTCAGATGATGATGATGATGATGATGATGATAATAGCTTTATTGTTTAACATTTTAGTGTGGAATAAACCCTAAATGTAATACAGTTGTGAGTACACTGATAAAGCTATTTTATTTTAAAATACATTATACAAGTCTAATCCAAGAAATAGTAGGATGAAATGTATTTTAATAGAATCCTCTTTCATTATTTGGTATATGTATTAGGAAATAGCTACAAATAATTTAAAAATATTTTCAAAATTACATTCAACTCAAGTTCCCATTGATTTTATAATCTATTCAATTTTTTTTTGTGCTACAGGAAGCGCCAATATCCATCCTTGCGAAGGCAATTAGTAACTACAACTACGGCCTTTATATAAGACAAAGACACACAATATTATAACTTCCA
Source organism: Limonius californicus (assembly GCA_014611495.1). Lineage (NCBI taxonomy): Eukaryota > Metazoa > Arthropoda > Insecta > Coleoptera > Elateridae > Limonius > Limonius californicus. The sequence goes on along the minus strand of JABXWE010043076.1, from coordinate 22,277 downwards.
TCTTAATAATTATTACTAACTGTAGGACCTCATCTTGTCAGTAATTGCAGAAAGGATCACAAATAAAATTATAATATTTTCCTCAGTAGAACATTTTCGTAGAGGGTTTCCTAGATACCAGGCTCTGTAGATCTAGGTTTTATTAGCCATCATCATAACATAAACGGAGGCTGTTTAAAGACTGTTTCGGCATATCTTAGGATAACAGAATCATGATTCACGATTAACTGAATTATTATTAAAACTTGTGATTGACTATTTTGCGTCCTTTATGACAGTTTATAAAAAAAGATTTTCGAATTTTTGAATTGTCGGGTTTGTAAGTATACAATGTGTTTCCTGTGCGCTCGATGTAGCCGCCTTTTTCGCCTCGTTGGTACGGTCTTAAGTAAAAGATATACAGGTTGTCAAATGAGAAGTTTCACTTGAGATGTGCAGAACAGGAAGCAAGACAGCATTCGGAGCAAAGGAGATGCACTTACTCTAGGTTCTCCACTTCGTCGAAGTACACTCGTGTTAGTAACAAACGGGCTCGCATCCATTTGCTAACACAAGTAACGCGTACTTTTTCTCAGAGTGTACCCTATCTGTTGTGGTCAACGTTTAGTAAATAAATGAGCTCCGCTGCAGATAACACAAATATGCCACTGCGCAACTGCACTCAAGTGAAGCTTCTCATATGGCAACCTGTAATTTAACATTAAAATACTTTATGTTACAGGTGAGAGAGCTCCCCAATTATGTAACAAATCAGTATGCTACTCCATGTAGCCCTACGATAATTTTATTTTTAGAATTATTATAGACAACTTCTTCTTTAACACTTAACTTAATATTTCGTATTTATATTGTATAGTGTTATATTTTTAGATATGACGCAAAAGCTCCAATATAGTGATAGTTTGACCCTGCATGTGCAGCTTAATTTAAAGCATATCTTGAAAGATTTTGTATAGAATCCGTCCAGGTTTGTGAAGCAATTCAAAGACTTTATGAAACCGATGCAGTTACTATGTTGTACGTTCCGAAATAAACATTTTGAATTGCAGAGTAAAACACTTTGATAACTATCAAATACAGGGTGATTCTAAACATGTGCGAAACTTTAACCACATAAGGCTGAGGTTATTTAACCCATAAATCATATAGTGATTTTTTTTAGCACTGTTACGGAGATATAGCGCTCCAAAGTTGTTTTTACATCATATCACTAAAATTTATTTATCTTTTTTGTTTCTTGTCCGAGTTTAATAAACTTCGTTGTTTTGGAAAGCTAACAGTCCAAGCTTAATTTCCAGTTAAGGAAAATGTGAGTATCGTGTGCAAAGTGAATATTTAGAAATTTACACTGAAATGAAAATTTTGGTGTAAAAATTTGTAAATTAGGTGTACGTATAAATTGTAATTTCTATTGGAAACTCTTAACCGCTCTTTAAATATTGAAATTTTTGAAAAAACCTGTCGTGTAAACAAAACACTACAACTACAAAAAAAACTCAGGTTAAGGATTTCGTGTTCAAGATATACCCTAATTTCCAAATTTTTAAATCAAATTTTTCACTTCTGTGTCAGATTTCATTCAGTTTACACACTCAATTGTACATTTTGCTCTACTGGAAATTAAGCTTGGACTGTTAGCTTTCCAAATCAACGAGGTTTATTGCATTTGGGAAAGAAACAAGAAAGTTATTATCATTTTACTGAATGGACGTAGAAAACGCCCATATCTCTGTAACGGCGCCGAATTAACAAAAATACTAGACAATTTAGGATTACATAACCTTAACTATACGCGGTTGTAGTTCTTCGCACATGTTTAGTATCACCCTGTATATACAGTAAATGTTGACAATGGTATGGGTTAAGTAGACATTCATGTTTTATTATCTACAGCTTAATTTAATCAAGAATTTTGTTAATCATATTGTATATTCTTCCATTAAGCGAAATTCTAGCATCTGCTGCATAATAATGATTTGGAGTTCTTTTTAGCATTTAACAGAATGTTCACCAAAAATTACGGTTAGTTTCCCCCACGTTCACCTGATCTAAATCCAATATACAGTCTCTTTTTGGAAATATCTCCCTTGAAAGTAGAAATAGGAATAAAACTTAAAGAACACAAAAACAACAAAAAACATTTGATAATCAAGTAAACGATAAACAAGACGAAGATATAAGTTGTATTTCCTAACATTGATACCTTATGAATTTTTTTATTTGTTGTAGGCAAGCCAATTACCTCTCTAATGATATCATCCACGCATTATTGAAACGCAGTGATTACTAATTCGTATTACCAAAACGATCACTTTAAAGCAACTGTCGTTAGACCAAGATCTCATTTCATATAATATAAATAAATAATAATTTCCAATATTTGAAACTTTCATCATCATCATCATCTGACATGGAGCTGACTCGAGGGTCAATCCTGGATTACGCCAGGCCCACCCCATGCCAGTAAGTATTAAAAAATAAATCAGAAAACACCATTAACAATGATGTTATTATTGTGTTACTTCACCCACAAATAAATCTTGACCATTTGACCATTTTGCTATTTTACTGTTCTAGTTACCAAAAAATATCTCTTAATACACACAGGCATGCAGCTGAATAAAATCAACTACTTCGTCTTTGGAAATATTTAACTTTACAAAAAACAGTTTTACATAAAGCAGAAGTGTAGTTAGCTTTCGTTAATTTTTTAGCAGTGGTGATGGCTTCCAAAGGTGTATATCAGGAAATGTTTTTATACACCTATTTAGCGTCTCTTGGAATAGTTCGTAGCCCATGGCAGCGTCCAAAAATTCAGCATAAAATTCTTCAAAAATCTTTATACTAGATACATTCAAATAGTTTCAGCGTAATGACAATAACTCAAGATAAATGCTTCTTGTTTTGAGATGTAGACCATTTTGAGATAATAGAACGGGTTAGTTAAAAAACCAGTTTCGTCAAAATCATACAAATCACAGCTAAATTATACGAAATAATAGTTATTACCAGCGAACTGACTAAACACAGCTTGACAGATGTCAAATGTCACCAACCGGCTGAGTCACAAACAACTGACACGCGTTGCACAGCCTTTCTTGTTTTACCCGGCATTGTTGTAACGTTGTGGTGCATTCTGTACCCTCCAAACTATATAGTTTTTAAAGTTTTTTTGCAACTAAAAGTAATGGAAATACTGAACTTACACATTTAAATATCTGTAACGAATTATTAAGATATGAGAATTATCTGATTTCCCTTTGATATTTCATAACTGTCACTGAGTTAATTAAACTTTCAAAAATATTCAAGATGACCGCGTAGTGTAGTGGATGGAGAATCAACATTCAAATCTTCCAGGTTTGTATTAAAAAAATCGAGTAACACTTATACAGGGTGTCCCACGAAGCTAGGTCACTACTTCGTGTATGTAATCTTTAACTAAATATGTATAGTTAAAAATTCTAATAAAGTTATGCCCTAAAGTAAACCGTTTTCAAAATACAGAGTGTTAATTTATTATTTACTAAATAATTATAATTTCAAAAAAGCAAATATTTATTTTTATTTTAGTATAAATTCACTATAGAGAGTGTTCAAAATGGCCACCGTTGCTCCGGAGACACATTCTGGTTCTTCTTAAAAGAGATCTGGTTGCAGATAACATATCATTGTTATTCCGAATTAGTTCTGCTGTCTCAAAAATGCGTCTCCTAAGATCTTCAACAGTCTCTGATGGTGTTTGATATACCATATTTTTCATATGGCCCTAAAAATAATAATCTAAACAAGATCAGTCTGAAGATCTTGGGGGCCAGGGGTGCTGTTCTCCTCTACCAATTACATGTCCTTGAAACCGTTGATTCAAAAATCTTACACGTAAGACAAACTGCGCAGGGGCCACCATAGTGCTGGTACCACATACCATGTCTGATCGCCAGAGGGACATCATCTAACAATCCTCCCAAATGATCTTCTAGAAAATTTAAATATCTGTCGGCGGTTAAATGGTTCTCCAAAACGAATAGACCAATGAGCATGTTATCAATAATTCCACACCAGATATTCACTAAAAATCTATGTTGATAATTTGACACGGTGATTTCGTGTGGATTCTCCAAATCCCAAGAATGACTGTTCTTTCTGTTAATTCATTAATTCCTAGTAAATGTTGCCTCATCCATGAATAAATTTCTGTTACGTAGGTTTCGATTTTGAATGATCCAGCGGCAAAATTCCGTACGACTAGCGAAATCTGTAGGTAAGAGGGCTTGAACAGGCTGGATATGAAATGAATATGAACCATGACGTTTTAATGTTCTCCAAATTCACAGTCGTGGTATATTAACTTGTGCAGATAGACGACGAATAGAGGTGCTGGGATTATTATCAATTTCTCGCAGTATATTGTCCTCATTGTGTAGTACTTGCTGTATTGGATGCTCAGTCGACTGATTCGGGAAAGTTCTATGTTCACGTAGGTGGTTGTGCACTCGTTGGAAAACTCGTCGGTCTGGTAGTCGCCGATTTGGAAATCTCAACCTATATTCTCGAGCAGCTGCTACTGAGTTTCCATCACTAAAACCGTACATGTAATGGATATCGGCGTACTCTCGCGTTGTAAAAGTAAACATTATCAACACTGTTAATAAGCGCAATTAGAGAAATCAATTTTAAGGTGCTTTACTGTTTGACATACAAGTAAATAATATCATATCCATAGTAACGTAGACAGTTTGTATCAAATACTACTTACTATCATTTATTGTTTCAGCTGCTTCAGTATTTAACTAAAACAGACCATAACTTCTTGAATAGTCGATTTAAAGAAAATGACCACTCTTTAGTTTCGACATCTTTTCCCCCCTCCTACACGTGGGTGAAATAGTAACCTCGCGTCACCCTGTATATACTACATTTTTATGAAGATACCGCTCACGCAGGATTTGCAAAGCAAGAATTATATTTTTATTGTCCGTTACGTAAATTTCTAACACATTATAAAGTTCTTTGTTGCATAACATTCCAAAACTGAAAGCAATAATTGTTTCACAGAATTGCAAAAGTAGCGTCGTATTTGCTGTGTAATTTTACAATTATTCCAATCTGAGAGAAATCGAAAACCTAGCGTAAAACGAATAGCATTAAGAAATACGTATAAAACAACAGGACGCTAATAAAACCTGTTGAAATAATCAATAATATTGTTCAAACTTTTTAATTAACTAATTTCTGCAAAGATATATTTCTGTTTATTAAGGGATATTATAAGAATATCACATTTGTTAATATTCGATATTATTTATGCCTTTTAGAAAGCTTTCTCGAAGACGATCAAATATTCAATTAATTTTAACATTTATATTATTTCTTAATGAGAGCTCTGTGATAAAAATCAGAAGAGTTTGTATTGATATAGTATTAATTTACCTTAAGGCAGAGGATCAGCTAAATTGTTGTATAAGGCTAGTAGGTTAGTACCTGCAACAAAAAAAAGTATATATACGTTTTATATGCAACTTAATATTCACTAATACAAATCTTTTAATGTCGACAACCAGCTTTGGCAGCAGCCGAAAGTCGACCTTAAATTAAATACTTAATAACAAAAAGGAAAAGTAAACAGAAGCTAAATCTGGGTTTAATCAATTAAGTTTCCTTTCTTTAACATCTACAGATGCAAATGAATATATTAGGTAATATCTAAAAAGCTTTAGCAAAATATATGCAACACGGAAACCAAAAATAAGTATGGCTAACATTTATTGATTTAGATTTTCTTTAAAATTGGGACAAATTTAATACCATATAGGAATATAAAATAGCTGCAGTAGTAGAATTGCGTCAAAAGAGTTTTACAGACAAAAATACTGACAGTATGACAGCAGTAACTCAAAAGAAAAAAGTCCGAGCAAGAATATGGAATCAAGATAATGCACCTACACACAACAGCCTTATTGTAAAGCCGCAAAAGGTAGTTTTGAGATAAGTGAGCATTCTGAGTACTCCCCTGACCTAGATCGGCATGCCTTATACTTATTTCCACAATTAAAACAACAGCGCAAAGCAACACCTTCGTGTAGGCTACCTAAAATTATTTTTCTATGCAGGTGTTAGGACGTGGTAAATTAAATGTGTTCTGTGCACGGCTGTTATTTGAAAATGTAGTATTTCATCCCCATCCGGCACAAAAAAAGTATATTAAAGTATGTCCGCTGCATAAGAGAGGAGAAATACATAAACACTATTTTTTGCTTAGGGTTGATGTTAACAAAAATTGCTCAAATATAGATGTTTATATTATATTCTTATCCATATACTGAGTTACAGAAAATATCTTGTCATGATATCTATCTTCTTATATCTATATAATAATACGAAAATATTACGGGTTTATAGAAGAAATCGGACCATAAAATAATATCACTACAACATAGGATTGGAATATATTATAAAATGTATACGGCATTCTTTAGAGATTAGACATTATTATACAGGGACCTGCATGGGCCAGTGCGAATACGCGCTGTCAGTCGAGGTCACAGTGAAATGCAGTCCGATCGACCGCATGGTCGAACCCCGGCTGAGTCCACCGTAGTTCACTTAGTTACGTTTAGGGTGCATGTTGCATGAATGGCTAGTATGTAAGGGACGCCCGCACCCCCCTGATGTAATGCGAAAGCGGTTCGGGGGGGGGGAGACGGTAGTAAGAATAAAAAAAAGACATTATTTTACAAGGTAATTTTTTGAATTTTTGCTGGTGATATGTAAGTTTCGTGTTAGGCGTTGCCAAGCAATAAATGAAGAACATGTTGATCACACTTTCCGGTATTTTTTCTAATCTTCTTCTTCTGTGTGTAGGCCAATGGCCTGTTAATTACCTACAATAGAGTAGATGCTGTAAATAGTTAAAAACACGTCCATAAATTCAAGCTACCTTATTTTCTGTTTTTAGATTTTTGTGATTTAAAAACTGAACAGAACTGGATATGTAAAATAAATGGTTGCGATCAGGTTCGACGTGAGTTCTTCTCATAACCTCAAATAATCGGTTTTGGACTATTGTAAAGGTTTCTATTGTATAATAAAACGTGGGCATAGTGCATTTGACTTCTACACTGGAGGTCTGGGGTTCAATCCTCAGTACTTCGGATTTTTAACTGTTATTCTCCATCACAAGGCAATGGCAAAGCAGTGAGTTATTCTATATACAAGTAAATTTTCTCTACAGTAGAAGTGTTAACACACACGGTAAGCAAATCCTCTATGTCTGTGATACTTTAGAACACACAACATAGACTTTAGACATAGAAATTAATGTCTTAAAAACCGGTTGGTTTAGTTATGACTATGCGTAAATGCTTTGAGTCAATTTAAAACAGTACGAATCATTTGATTAATTATGTCTTAGTCTCACGTCGAATCAGATCGCGAATGTTTATAATACAATTATCGCGTCTAGTTTGTATTTAATTTTAGTTGCGTCTTTTTACTTTGCGACATGGACATTAAATAATATATAAAAGAGTGCGAAGAGCTGACGATGTACATATGTAAAAGAATAATTGACAACCTAATTTTTATTGGTCGAGGCTTCATACGTCATTTCAAGCGCTTAAAGCAGCCAATAAAATATTCCATGTTTTGCTTTATTATTCCTAACAAAATAAAACTATTGAAAAATCAGTTAATTCTATTTAGGATTATTTATTATTCTTAATTTGAAAATTTCCTTACATGTGAAGATATTTTTTTCAAAAACACTGTTGAATAAACAAATAACAAGAGGTAAAAGTAAACCGAAACTCCCTGGATCGCCGTTCCGGTAGAAAATTTGGAAACGGGACTCAGTTGCGGTTTAAAATCACGAGAAGAAAAGTAATACATAGATAGATTATTTAGCCTAAACAATTAGCGCAAAAACAATAAACCACTGAAATCTGTATCCTTACATACCCGTCCGACAATGGATAGCGGGCGGCGGTAGGTAGGAGCACGGTCACCACTCGTCCGTTGCACACGACACCAACGTGTACGTCGCAAGCTTGTTGTGCTTCATTTATTTATTAAGCACTCTGCCAAATGTGTTCCGGCAAGACATTTTTTCTACATTCACCCCTGCAAATAACTTGAAACATGAAGAAAGAACTGATAGACTCCATATTTTTGTTTCACGTTGTATATAAATAAACAAAATAAATTATCGAGAAGTGAATAGAAATGGCGTGTTCATATTCATAGAAAAATTCAAAAACGTGCTTTATGGATAAGTTTAATTTATTTATTTAAAATCTATTGTTGTTCCTAGGATCGTTATACCAAAATATTTCACGCACTCTGTATGTATATATACATACAGGGTGTCATATTAGTGTGGTTTTGTTTCCTGATGTCTTTATTATAGCAGCTTGGATTACTTTAAATACAAAGTTGTTTTGTTTGATTACTGTGCATAACTTAAAATTATTGCTGGCTATATAGGGTCTTCTGTTTTAAATAGAACATCCTGTATATTATTGCATTTTTGGATTTCTAATTTTTATATCTTTACAACGAAGGTTCAGATTATTTTAAAAAATTGTGTGCCATTCTTTAGATACCAACTGTTAGAGATAGACCGTCATTTTTAATATACAAGATGTTCTATTGAAAATAAAGAAGTTTTTCGTAGTCCCACAAAAACAAAACACCCTGTATAGTCAACAATAATTGTGAGTTATGCACAGTAATCAAACAAACAATTTTTGTATCTAAAGTTTTCTGCAAGCTGTTATAATAAAGACATTAGGGAATAAAATCACACTATTATATCACCCTGTATATATTATATCAATCGTTAAAAGCAGTTTCAGAAATATTAATTTTAATTTTTAAAATCATGTGATGGCGTACGAAAAAGTTTTGCTGAAATAATATCAATCGTGTTAGTTGTAATTTGTCACTTGATTTCAATATTTAGTTAAATCTATGGAACCATAAAATATATAAAATTGTAGAATTTTCTTTCATTGTTACAGTTCGACTCCCTAATGCCATGTGATCCAATTTTGCGATACACATGTTATAGGCAAAATTACTTGTTCTATTTGAAAATCATAAATTATTACTATTTTGTTTCGCTGCATTGAGTATATAATAAAGCACCCTGCACAGAATTGCAGGTTGAGTCTATTACTATAAAGCACTCATTTGCAAATTCTATAAAATACGAACGTAAAACGTATCAAGCCTCGGCTCCACCGCCATATTGGTTAAAAACTAATAAAATAACAATGATTTACTGTTTCTTTGACGTTTATAGTTGAACTTAAACCGTTTTATTTGCCTGCATTTTTCAAACCCGCAGACATTTCAAATAAAAAATTAAACGCATTTTCTGACGCGGCTGCCGCGTGCACCGAAGCTTCATCTTTGTCTTTTCCTCACACTTTTCCGCTAGATAGAGCAGCGCGAACTGACGTGAAGAAGCAACAAGAGCGGGCGAAAAAATGCATTTCCATGCACGCAATTATTTTCTTGTAAAATCGTTTAATTTTATGTTATTTGGAATTTCGGTTGGAATTGTTTTGTTGGGCGTGGGCGCCCAAATGCTGCTTATTTAAAATACTAATTACATCTTGCGCGCCTTAAAAAGGATGCGCCCAGGCCGCACAATAAATGGCATTGTTGTGTAACAAAGACTCCCATTTGACAAATAACTAATTGGCATGCAATTCGCAAATTAGACAATTTTCTGCAAATAAAATTCTTGAGCAACAATGTTGACTCATCGAGGTTAAAGTTTCTTCCTAGAGACACAAATAATATGTTGGATTTATGTAGTAAGTGATGGATGCATGCAAACTGCAAGTTTTGGTAAAAATAGAAAGGAGTTGCACAAATTAAAAGGTTACTTCAAGGAATTTCAATTTCAACAATAGATTATTGTTTCTAATTACGTAATCCTCAACATATAATGCTAATAACTAAAAGAAGAGCACAAAAAGTTATTTCTAAAGTACAATTTGGGTATTTCCGTTATGAATTCTTAAATAAATATACAAATAATCAATTATATATTTCTACGAGGTCTGTTCAATTAGAACCCATATTTCCTTTATAAAAAATTTATTCAACAATTTAATTACAAAGAATTACCGTCACAGTTAAGGCACCTATCCCACTGTTTTACTAACTGACGTATGCCCTGCTCATAGAATTCTTGTGGCTGCTGAAGGAGTCTTCCACAGTTATCTGTACTTCTGCATCTGACTCAAAATGCCGACCTTTTAATGGATGCTCTAAAACCCTCCATTTCTTTCATTGAAGATTTTCTTTTACCATATTAGCAACATGAGACCTAGTATTGACGTGTAGCAAAATGACCCCACGCGTAAGTTTTCCTGTACATTTCAGTCTTATTGCTTGATGAAGCTTGTTCAAAGTTTCATTGTACAGATTTGCATTGACATTTACTCCAAGTTCCTTAAACTCTATCAACATGGGTCCTTCATGGTTGAAAAAAATGTTAACATCACCTTGCCTGCAGAAGGTTGTGCTTTGAACTTCTTCTGGTGGTGAACTTGAATGTTTCTACTGCATCGACGATAACTTACTGGATGGCTCGTAGTAATGGCTCTAAGTTTCGTCAGTATAGTTCTTACGATGAGCATTTTTCAGTTTCGGATTAGCGCTTTGTTTGCACACCACAAACTGAACGCATTGCTGTCTTTGTTGGTTGCTTGCATATTCATATTTTCGACAAAGACGTATGTCGTAGTGACATCTGTAAATGAAACAACACCAACACTGTACGTGTGGCGTATTTTATCGGCTGACGCGTTTAGTAGAAAGAAACAGTGATACTTGAGGAATGTCGCGCTGATGCAGCCAATCGTAACTACTTAAATCTGTTTCCAGCAGTATTTAAAATGTTTTGGAGGATTATATGTCAATATTTTATTTTCGGAAGTTACCTGTAAGAGTTTTTATTTACCGTGTTGTTTATTGCTGAAATTTATTTTGTACACTTTGGGAACCTTTGTTTTTGCTGGGAAATAGTTCTGTAGATATCCCGGTTTGGTTTGGTTTGTGGAAATTGGTATTAAGAGGTTGCTTGTGCCTATAAAACTGTTTGTATTTAAACGCGTCCTTAGTACCGGCTGGCGTCTGTTCGTTGATTACTACTATCTTACTAGTTTATTTTTGATGACAATATATTGAATCCGCTTTGGCTGCAGTACTCCAAGGTATTTATATTTTGCCATTTAGTTCATTGGTTCAATTAGGCCCTGTTATTTAGTTGATTGGGATTTCCATTACAGACCTTTAAAGCCATATAACACTAGAAGAAAAAAATACGACCTTTTATTTCAAATCCATAACTAAATTAGCTTAAGAAATTTAAACATTTGGTTCACAGCATAACAATACCTTAAGGCTCGAAGAAAAATTTTTGAATGGTTTGCCTGTTAATTTTTGTAAACCTATACACTAAAAAGTATAGATTAAACAAGACCGAATGATACAAACCCTTAAAACCCAACAATTTCCTAGCAATGTTTTCACATAAAATTTATTGATGTTTTTCTAGGCAAACCAAGTCATCATTTGTTGATTGCATTTTCATTTCAATATACTGACTATTGAAGGTTTAAAGCTACACATTCGTTATTAACGTTTCATACGGTGTCAACAAAATATCTAGCACGCATGAAAACTGAAGCCGAAAATCCAATGAAGAAGTTTAAAACTGAAACCAAACTTCAAGATGTAGATAAGGTTTGCAGCAGCCCATTTTTTTTGTACTCAAACTAGTCGGTCACATCAGAGTACAAAAGTTTCTGATTTTATCGAAAAGTATGTGTAGTAAAACAAGTATGTGTAAAATACACTTTAGACATCTAACTTTTATAGTAACCGAAATTAATTTAAAATATGTAACATTATGTCCAGTTATAGTTCTTACGATGAGCATTTTTCAGTTGCGGATTAGCGCTTTATTTGCACAGCACCAACTGAACGCATTTCTGTCTTTGTTAGTTGCTTGCAGATTTATATTTCCGACAAAGACGTATATCGTAGTGATATCTGCGAACGAAACAAGACCAACACTGTACGTGCGACGTATTCTGTCGGCTGACACGTTTAGTAGAAAGAAACAGAGATACTTGAAGAATGTAGCGCTGATGTAGCGAAACGTCTCTATTTAAATCTGTTTCCAGTAGTATTTAAAATGTTTTAGAGGTTGATAGGGCAATATTTTATTTTCTAAAGTCACCTAAGAGTTTTTATTTACAATGTTGTTTATTACTGAAATTGTGGAAATCGGTATTACGAGGTTGAAGATAAGTTCATAGCATTTTTGTTATACAGCCATTAAAAGGTAATTACAGTTACTGGAATGTATTCTTGAAAATGGTAAATGGTAAAACAGGCGTAAACAGCATGAGTAAAATATACAATAATTTTTTCAACGTACATTCTGTACACTACATCAGTAACTGTCATTTTTAATGTTTCAGAAATATCTTAATTTTTTAACTTTTATCTGGAGCTGTGCACTTTTGTTTATTAATAGAAGGTTGTCTCTCCTTTGTTGCACGATTTTTCGTATGGTGGGTAAACTTACTATTAATGCATCTGCAACTCGTTCCCGAACCGCTACAACGTCGCGTAATGGGCCAAAATGGTCTTTTTCGCGCGTAAAATAATCGAATAGATTTAACACAAATTGTTGATACTGCGCATTCAAAAAATTTCTAACGTCGTTTTCTTTTTAAAATAGCTAAATACCAACTAACATCCAATGTTGAACTGGCTAAGTACAATTGTGTTTTCAAAAATATATTCCAGTAACTGTAATTACCTTTTAATGGCTGTATAACAAAAATGCTATTATTTTATCCTCAACTTCTTAATGCCAATTTCCACAAACCAAACAAACCAGGATATCTACAGAACTATTTCCCAGCAAAAACAAAGGTTCCCAAAGTGTATGAAATAAATTTCAATAATAAACAACATGGTAAATAAAAATCTTACAGGTAACTTCCGAAAATAAAATATTGACATATAATCCTCCAAAACATATTAAATACTGCTGGAAACAGATTTAAGTAGTGACGTTTAGCTGCATCAGCGCGACATTATGCAAGTATCTCTGTTTCATTCTACTAAACGCGTCAGCCGATAGAATACGCCACACGTACAGTGTTGGTGTTGTTTCGTTCGCAGATGTCACTACGACATACGTCTTTGTGGGTAATATGAATCTGCAAGCAACTTACAAAGACAGAAATGCGTTCAGTTTGTGGTGTCCAAATAAAGCGCTAATCCGAAACTGAAAAATGCTCATCGGAAGAACTATAGCAACTATTGACAGAAGAAAGTCATCACCATTTTGCCAAATGTGTGAGGCGTTGCAGAGATAAGCCCATTCGCAAGCAGTTTTGTTCACTAGACAAGAGACATGGAATCCATTGCGATCAAACTTTGCTGTAACCCAGATTACGAACAATACTATGCACAGATCCTACATTCGCACCAACAATTTCTGAAATTTCTCTAATTGAAATTCGAAGATTTTCTCTAATAAGGCATTCCACGTATGCCATATTGTTTTCTGTTAATGCAGTACACCGTACACCTGGTCGCGACTCATCCATAGTCTCCTCTCAATACATGCATTTTCATACACTGCTTGCATTCGCGTATGAATCTGCAATGGCTGCACAAGTGCACACCCTCAGCGCATAACTATACGACCGTACCCTGATCAGACTTGGACGGATTTTCAACAACAAACGCCATAAAATTGAAGTTTTAAAAGTCAGAATTAAATTCAAACGCCAGAAACCTATTAAGGTGTTGCTTACAAACACTACTAACATTAACAAATGTCATTTGAATTATTGCATTTGTTTTCAAGGCTAAGTAGAGCAAAGATGGATTTCAGTTGAACAAGCCTCGTATTTACGATTGTAACAGAACAACTCGAAGAATTTGTAATAAAAGACTGTTTCTAATTGAGAACACACTGTGCTATAGCGTATCTACATCTTTTCTGTATTTCTATAACTAAGCACTAACACCAACGCGTAAAAATTAAAACACAGTTTCCATTAAAAGTAATGTCCATAATTGGATACTTAAATGTTTTCAATAAATACTTTATTAAGCTGCAACCACTTATCACCGATTCCACGCGGTATGTGGAGAAAAAATCAAATTAATGGATGCTGCTGTTCATAATTGGGTACCAATGAAATTACAGTTACTAAATCCAAGAACTAATTCAAGATTGTTCAATTTGTTGATGTTTGCATACAGTAATAATAATATCAATAATTTTTCTCTGTTTCGACAATACTTTATTACGCGAGTATTTCTGTTGCTATGTCCCAATACTGATGTCACGCGATAAGAAGGCATGAATTTCATGACATCTTCAGTAGATTTCTGGTATGGCTAATTAAAAACTGCCTAAAATAGAATACTTAGTAAGTAAACAATTAATTAAATTCTTGTTAATTTGAGTGTATTTCTGCTATTAGGACATTGTGTTTGTACGATAAGTTACGAAGCCAATATTTCAAGATATTTTTAATTACAGTGGTAAGATCATTACTTCTAAATTAAGACATAACGCAATATAATACCTAATAACTAAATAATTAAGCAGAAATGTATATTAATCATCAAAATGTTATTAAAATGTTTCTATGCCTATCTACCGTCAGGGGTTGTCCGATATCATACGAGTAAAGGGCCATTATAATTTCAAGATAGTTGCAATTACTGTCAATAGATTGCTATTCCTAAATACATAGTAAAATGTAATACCTAGCAACAAAATAACTAAGTAGAAGTCTAGGTGGTTTATCAATATTTTCTTAAATAGGTGTATTTCTGCTGTTAGGGTTTAACATCCATACCATCGGGCAAGAGACCATTATAATTTCAAGATATTTTCAATTGTAATGGTTAGATTACAATTCCTAAATAGATACATAGTGAAATATAATATCTAACAACTAAATAATTAAGTAGAAATGTAGTTTATGTATCGAGAATTTATTGAAATGGATGTATTTCTGTGGTTTGGGCTTAACAGCCATGTCGTATGGTATGGGTCCACTACCACTTTAAGATATTTTCAGGTAAAATCATAAAATTATTATTCTTTAGTAGATATTCGGCAATACATAATATGTACTCAGTAACTAAATAACCCATTAGAAATACAGGTATTTATATTAACTTGAGTATATTGCTGTTGTTCAAACTTAGCACCGACGCCACAATGTAAAGGGGGATAAACTTCAAGATATTTTTCAAATATTCTTTCTAATTAGGTTCTTCCTAAAATATAACTACTTATTAACCAAAGCATTATCTAAAACATTAATGTATTTTTATGACTGAAACTTAACACTAATGCCGTGGAGTAAGAAATTAAACATTTTTAAACGGTAACAATTAATAGCAATGGAATATGACTTGTAATTAGATGCTCCCTAAATTATAATCCTTAATAAGCCAATAATTAATCCGAAATACACATTTTGTAGCAACATTTAATTAACGTGAATGTATAGTGTATTCCTGCTGTGAAGACTCAACACCAAAGCAACTAAACAATTAGAGAAAGCATCAAGTAAAAGCAATAGAGGGTGACTTCTTATTGGATCATCCATGAAATTTAATCCTTAAGAAACCAATAATTAATCAAAAATACACATTTTGCAGCAATACTTCATTAACGTAAATGTACAGTGTATTCCTGCTGTGAAGACTCAACACCAAAGCAACTAAACAATTAGAGAAAGCATCAGTTAATAACCAATAGAGGGTGACTCCTAATTGGATCCTCCATGAAATGCAATCCTTAATAAGCTAATAATTAATCAGAAATATCGATTGTCTATCAATATTTTATAAGTTTTAGTATATTTCTGCTTCCAAGACTTAACACTGAGACAGTAGGGTACGTAAGACAAAGTATTAATTAAAACCAATAGAAAATGACTCCTAGTTAGATACTCCCTAAAATATAATAAGGCAATACTTAATCCGAAATACAGATCTGGTATCAATAATCTATTAATGTAAGTGTATTCCTGCTGTGAAGACTCAACACCAATACTACGGGACAAGCAATTTAACAATTAGAAAAATCATTAACTAAAACCAATCGATGGTGACTCCTATTTGGATCTTCCATGAAATGTAATCCTTAATAAGCCAATACTTAATCAGAAATACCGATTGTCTATCAATATTTATAAATTTTAGTGTATTTTTTGCTGCCAAAACTTAACACCGAGACAATAGGGTACGTAAGACAAAGTATTAATTAAAACCAATAGAAGATGACTCCTAATTACATACTCCCTAAAATATAATACTTACTACGGCAATACTTAATCAGAAATACAGATCTGGTATCAATAATTTATTAATGTGAGAGTATTTCTGCTATGAAAACTCAACACTAATACTACGTGGGAAGCAACTAAACATCTAGAGAAAGCATCAACTAAAACCAATACAGAGTGGCTCCTGATTGGATCCTCCATGAAATGTAATCCTTAATAAGCCAATAATTAATCAGAAATACCGATTGTCTATCAATATTTTATAAGTTTTAGTGTATTTCTGCTTCCAAGACTTAACACTGAGACAATAGGGTACGTATGACAAAGTATTAATTAAACCAATAGAAGATTGCTCCTAATTAGATACCTCCTAAAATATAATAAGCCAATGCTTAATCCGGAATACAGATCTGGTATCAAGAATTTGTTAATATGAGTGTATTTCTGCTATGACAAGTCAGCACCAATACTACGTGGGAAGCAACTAAACATTTAGAGAAAGCATATAGAGGTTGATTCCTAATTGCATCCTCTATAAAATGTAATCCTTAATAAGTCAATAATTAATTAGAAATATCAATTGTCTATCAATATTTTATAAATGTTAGTATATTTCTGCTGCTAAGACTTAACACCGAGAGAATAGGGTAGAGAAGACAAAGTATGAATTACAACCAATAGAAGATGACTTCTAATTAGATACTCCCTAAAATATAATAAGCCAGTACTTAATCCGAAATACAGATCTGGTATCAATAATTTATTAATGTGAGTGTATTTCTGAGGGAAAATTCTACACCAATACTACCAGACAAGCAATTAATAATTTACACAAAGTATCAATTAAGAACAATAGAATATGACTCCAAATTAGATACTCCCTAAAATATATCCTTAATGTGCCAATAATTAATGCGAAACACCGATCTTGCATCAACATTTCTATAATATGAGTGTATTACTGCCGGCGAGACTACAGAGTAAGAAGTATGAATTTAAATATACTTTCAATAAATTAGTGTTTCTAATTGCATACTGCCTAAAATCTAATACTTCATGACCCAAGTATTAATTAAAAATAGAATATTTTATCAATATTATGATATGTTATTATCGTGAGTTTATTTTTTATTGCTGAAACTTAACATCAATACTGTAGAGTACGAAATATTTATTCAATTAAAAACAATAGATTACGACTCCTAATTAATTTAAGTAAATTATAATCGTTAATAGACCAAAAATTTATTTGTAATCTAGATCGTGTATGGGGATTTCATGTACGTGAGTTTTGTTCTGCTATTAATGCATGACACCGATTATACAGGGTAAAGAAGTATAATAATGTATATAAATGCTTAATCAAAATAGTAGATTGTTATTCATACTCTCTACAATATAAGACTTGATAATAAAAGAAAGTATCTCCTGGATTGCAATCGGGGGAGCATGGAGGCCATCCGGTTGGTCCTGCTCTACCAATCCAATGATTACGCTAGCCTGATCGTGTTCAAATATGTACAGTAGCGCCATCGTGCAAAAATCATAAATTACGGCGCGTTTGTAATAGGACTTCCTTCAGGAATCGAAATAATGTTACTGTATATCTGTAGCCACAACTTAATGCCGATTTTAGAGTGAATATATTTCGAAAAATTTCATATAAATGCAATTAATTAATTATTATATTATAAATTATTAATATTATACGATGAAAGTCGGCGCAATTCTGCTGCTAAGGCTTATCTCTGACGCCAGAGGGTACAAGAACAAACACTTCTTCACATACCAACACTAAAAATCGGAAAATGTTAAAAACAATGATATGCATTAGCATATCAGCATGTCCAACTTTCGGAAAACAATAATGTGTCAAAATTATCACCAACGCGTTAAGTGTGTGAAACTTTTAATGTAATTGACCTTCTGGGAATTTTCTGCAGAGATTAACAATGTATAAAAAAGCCATCAACGTTGCAAGAAAGTTTACCGTCAATTTCGTTTAATTGTATAAAAATAGCATTTCCGTACAGTAAAGTAAAAAAATATTTAACATACTGAGTGTTTCGTTAGTTTCAGTCTGAATTCGCAGATTCAACTCTTCTTATTTTTGAGAATATATTGCAGTGCCTTCATTTATTGGTTCTAATCCTATCTTATCTAAGCAAGCGGTTTCCGATTGAAATCCCAGTTTTGTCAGATTAAGCGTATATTTGTTATAGCAAATAACAAGCAAGGAACATAACAACGACAGCTGACATTTCCGTAATAGTTCTTGATAATTATAAAACAATGTTATTGAAAAATTACCTTATCGCATGGTAAATTGCCATTTATTTATAACTTATTGCGCTTCTATTGGGTTTAAATTTAAAGCCAGTTTACAATTTATTGGCGTCGCACTGAAACAGCAGTATTTTTAAAATGACACTTCCACCAGTAGTGCAAATAGAAATAAATAAAATTTGGGAGTTAATCACACGAAATAACGATTTTATAGAGGAATCACCGTCAATACAATAGAGGCATTACAGAAGATTCAGCAGAATTACAAGAAATACATACATAAATAGTACAAAATGTAAAAGAAGCAAAATAATTAGGTAGGACATACCATATAAATATAGAAAAAGGAATTGTCGGAAGTCCGAAAGAAAGAAAATATTAAAGAAACGGGAAGAAAACAGATGAAATTTGACTGAAAAATATAAAGTAATTTGAAAAAATAACAAGAAACTACAAGAAATTTGATTAGTGTATACGTTAAAACATATAAGTCAGGAATTACATTACATTCTAAGGAAATACGGCCAGTAGGAAATAAATAGGGGAGGTATTAACGAAAATATATTATATACACGTTAAAACAAACGAGGCGAAATTTACAGTAAATACTAAGGAAATACCGATAACAGTAATTAATATATGAAATACAAAGCTACTCTAATACGTATGACGCAAGTGCAGGAAATAGTAAAAAAAGTACAGATAATGGGGAGGCACTACAAGAATGAGAAGAAAATACAAGAAATACGAAGCGATTACAGAACCTATGGAGGCATTGACGAAAATATATTACATATATGTTAAAACAAATGAGCCGGAATTTAAAGTAAATACTAAGGAAATACCGATAATAGTAAGGAAATAAATGAAATACTAAACTACTCTAATACGTATGCAACAAGTGCAAGAAATAGTAAAAAAAAGTACAGATAATGAGGAGGAACTACGAGAAAGAGGTGGAAATGAAAGAAATACGAAGGGATTACAGAATCTATGGGACGATAAACGAAAATATATTACATATACGTTAAAACAAACAAGCCCAAATTTAAAGTAAATACTAAGGAAATACCGATAATAGCAAGGAAATAAATGAAATACTAAACTACTCTAATACGTATGTAACAAGTGCAAGAAATAGTAGAAAAAGTACATATAATGAGGAGGAACTACGAGAAAGAGGAGGAAATGAAAGAAATACGAAGGGATTACAGAATCCATGGGAGGATTAACGAAAATATATTACATATACGTTAAAACAAACGAGCCCGAATTTAAAGTAAAAACTAAGGAAATACCGATAATAGTAAGGAAATAAATGAAATACAAAACTACTCTAGTACGTATGAAACAAGTGCAGGAAATCGTAAAAAAGTACAGATAATGGGCAAGAACTACAAGAACGAGGAGGAAATGCAAGAAATACGAAAGGATTACAGAACCTATGGAGGGATTACAGAATCTATGGTGGGATGAACGAAAATATTTATTTTTACATTACATACACGTTAAAACAAGCAGGCCGAAATTTGAAGTCAATACTAAGAAAATACCGATAATAGCAAGTAAATTGAGAACATACAACAGAACTACTGTGCGTATAAAAGAAATGCCAGAAACAGTAAAAAGTACGGACAATAGGGTAGAATTACAAGAAAAAGGGCAGGAAATACTAACAAGTACAGACAATAGCGAAGAACTACAAGAAGGAGGGGGAAGTGCACGAAATACGAAGAAATTACAGAACCTACAGAGAAATTCAAGAAAGTATACCTATTATATAGACGTTAAAACAAGCAGACCAGAGTTTAAAGTAAATACTAAGGAAGTACCGACAATAGTAAGTAAAGAAAGGAAATACAAAACATTTTTATTGCGTATGAAAGTAGTGCAGGAAATAGTAAGAAATACAAACAGTAGAGAGAGACTACAAGAAAGAGGAGGAACAGCAAGACATATCAAGGTACTAATTATGTATGAGAACATACCTGCACGTGCAACAATAATTAAAGCTCAGTGTTCAGGCCTTAGTAGACAATTTAGAACGCCAAATCATTCTATGAAATTGTGGTCAATAGAAACTAACTATGTTAAATATGAAGGCACTTCAGCAAATATATAGAGAAATTTCAGAAAATATAAACGAAGGAATATGTCGGTAATCCAGAAATGAGAAGGACTTATGATCCAGTAGGAAGAATTGCTTGAAATACTGCCAAATTAGTGAATTTAGACATGCAAACTTTTAGATTAATTAGAAATTAACAAGGAAATAGTGCGAAAAGCAAGAAGTTTGATAGCATTACAAAAATTATGAAAGAAATACTAGCAATACGAAGAAAAGGCATGCATAACAAAATAACTTACATATACAGAAATTAGCATTCAAACGGGTAAATAATAGGACATACATACGAAGTATAGAATAAGAATATAAAGAGAAATCCAGGTTCAGTTCACAGATAGAAATACGTAGGAACTATTACTATACATAATTATATAATACGTTACTTGCGAAAGAAATACATAGAAATTACAAAGCATACGCAATAGTTGCTGAATATTGAACGGAATTACACGTAAAAATTATAACTGGGTCGTTATTAATTAAAGAATTTTGACAAATGACAAATAATGCCAAAATAGCAAAAGATATCTGTAAATGTATGTCAATAATTCAGAAATGAGAGGGACTTACGATCCAGGCGGATGAATTACATAAAATACTTAGAAGTTCTGACAAATTAATGAATTTAGTCAGACACCTTTCATCAACTTACGTATGCAGAAGATAGCAATCAAACGGTAAATAATAGGATATACGAAGTACAGAATACGAATAAAAATTCAGGATCAGTTTGCAAATAGACTTTCATTTTGTAGAAAGCAACATGCAAGAATTACGAAAAACACTAAGGAAATACATGAAGTGTGGAATATGAAACAACGTCAACAATTATGATATAAATTTGACAACATTCGAAGAGTATGCCAGAAATACAAACGAATTACAAGCAATAATACAAAGAAATTATAGGCCTACGAAGGAATTACATAAAATAGGAAACATTGTGGAAAATAAATTAATTACATGAACAGCAACATAAAAATTGCGAACAATAATAAGGAAATACAAAAACTCCAAAGATATTACACGATCTATAAAGGAATTTTAATGAATTACCAGGTTCATTTCACAAATGTTATTTGTAGAAAGCAACATGCAAGAATTACGAAAAACACTAAGGAAATACACGAAGTGTGGAATATGAAACAACGTCAACAATTATGATATAAATTTGCCAACATTCGAAGGGGATACCAGAAATACAAACGAATTACAAGCAATAATACAATGAAATTATAGGCCTACGAAGGAATTACATAGTGTCAAAAATTGTGCACAATAAATTAATTACTAGGCTAAATCTACACATAAACAGCAACATACAAATTGCAAACAATAATAAGGAAATAAAAAACTCCAAAGATATTACACGATCTATAAAGGAATTTTAATGAATTACCAGGTTCATTTCACAAATGTTATTTGTAGAAAGCAACATGCAAGAATTAGGAAAAACATTAAGGAAATACACGAAGTGTGGAATATGAAACAACGTCAACAATTAT
>JABXWE010043075.1:0-10563 GCA_014611495.1 Limonius californicus | reverse complement strand
ATACTTTCTGCGTCAAATTGGTTCACAGTGCCTCTAAATAATACGGTTTAGTTTGCACAAATCCTTGCACAAACATCAATTTCTATTTTAAATCTTACAAAGATAATTTATGGTCTCCGTAGATAATGTCCTTATACAGGGTGCCTCAATGACAATACTTTCTGCGTCAAATTGGTTCACACTGCCTCGAAATAATACGGTTTAGTTTGCACAAATCCTTGCACAAACATCAATTTCTATTTTAAATCTTACAAAGATAATTTATGGTCTCCGTAGATAATGTCCTTATACAGGGTGCCTCAATGACAATACTTTCTGCGTCAAATTGGTTCACATTGCCTCGGAATAATATGGTTTAGTTTGCACAGGCCCTTGCAAAAGCGTCCATTTCTATTTCAAACCTTACAAATAAAATTTATGGTCTCTGTAGATAAATGTCCTTATACAGGGTGCCTCAATGACAATACTTTCTGCGGCAAATTGGGTCACACTGCCTCGAAATAATATGATTTAGTTTGCACAGACTGCTGCAAAAGCGTTCATTTCTATTTCAAATCTTACAAATTAAATTTATGCTCTCTGTAGATAAATGTCCTTACACAGGGTTCCTCAATGACAATACTTTCTGCGTCAAATTGGTTCACATCGCGCCGAAATAATATGGTTTACTTTGCACAAGCCTATGCAAAACATCCATTTTGGTTTGAAAGCCCACGTAGTAATAATTATATCTTCTTTAGATAACATTTTCTATACAGGGTGATTTACTATATACGCTTATACAGCTGATATGTATCGGTCCCAAACGATATTACTCTTTTAATTTATATAACACACTCGCTTCTGCTTTAAATTCACCAAATAAAATATATGTGCTCTGTAGAAAAGGTTTATTCTGTCACTGAATATGCTCCGCGCATTAAAATAGTTTAGATTGCCTTGCCTCAAATGGTGTGGTTATTCATTTTACAATGGTCCTTGCATAAAATTTCCATTTGTGTTTTAAATCCGCCAAGTAAAATATTATTCTCCGAAGAAGGATTAACGTACATTGAATAAGTACTACATCGAAATGGTTTAATTCAAACCCAAATAACACCATTTATTTTGCACAGGCCCTTGCATAAACTATGTATTTTGATTTTAACCCCAACAAATAACATATTGTTTTTTTCTGAAGAGTGAATTTGTTACATAGGGTGTCCCTAAAATTTCTTACTGTATCGGACCGCTTTATATCGCCATCAAATTATATTACTCATTTCATACTGCCCGCTATACTAAATGCACCAATGAATTCTTATATGTACATTGCGTGGACAAAGTTTAACATACAGGGTGTTAATACGGTTACTGCATTGAAGTACTTTAGTTACTTCCCAACTGGTATGCCTCAATTAAGGAATATTGTGTGTTGAAAATGCTTCCTGTAAAAGAGAAATCAACCCCCAATTGATATAGTTCAGTTGATATCGTTCACCTTGATTAAAATATATGTATTATTTCAGAAAAGAAAAAATAGTATTTATTCCGTTGAGAAAATTTTCTAGATTACGTATATAACGTAATATTGTACAACATCAGATTGATTCCCTTGTGGAAACGCCCATTATAGTGTTGTATCCAACAAATACAGCATTGCGGAGTTCGTTAATTAAAGACAGAATCTAAACAAAGAGGACCTACAGTTATAATATGATTCAGAACACTGTAATTTCGATTGCCTTTTATAGCATTATAATTGTTATTGGGAATATATGGACCTACCATTAATATCTTTATATAAATACTTGATATTCCTTTAGTTATTCTCAGGATCGTACAAGATTGACCACTTATTCACAACAATATTAAAGAAGTTTCAAGCTTAAAATGTAATCCACTGTTACAAAGTCGATTATTCATTGGCTATTTAAAGTTAATATCGAGTAATAAAGCAAGGAGTTTAATAGCAACATCAAGTAGAGGAAGAGCAAAACAGGAAAACGTTAAGAGATTAATGGATTTCAGAAAACAACGCAAACAGATCAATCCCGAAGTTGCAGCAACTTGCTGTAATGTTGCTGATCTAGTAACCGTGTAAATGTAGGACAGACGATTGGCTTTTCCAGAAAACACCATCAATTCGTAGAGATTAAATTGGAACAGGATGTTATTTTTGTACCTTTTAGTCAAATTAAATCAGTTTGCTGTTGTTCCTGATCTATTTTATATAAACAATTTTTTCGTGTTTGCATAAAATTAATAAAGATTGGAACCTAAACGTTCCCTTGGAAATCTTAACGCTACCCGGTCGCAGCACTTGGGTCCTACAGAAAAAATTATAACTGACGTAAAACTTTACGTCTTTCCATAACTCACACATTCTAGCGCGCGTGAGCTGTGCGGTTTTAGTAATAGAAAAGAAAAATATAAGCTGTCTTCCACGTGAGCATAGAAGTGTATCATGATTGATGTGTTCCAGTTTTTAGAAAATAAAAATGTGGCAGACGTCGTAAGTCTACATTCAAGTGCTTTAAGAAAAAGAAATCTGAACAGAGTTCATGATCACGCCAAACTGCAGAAGTAAATCTTAAAAACAATTTTAATAACTCAGTATTTAATATTAAAGGGTTACATAAGAATTACGTTTCAGAAGCTATCATTAACTAATTTATAATTACGTTTGCGTTTATTTGAGTTGCTTTACACGTTATGATTATAATTAATGTATTTGCTAATTTGCTTTCCAAGCAGGCTTCAAAACTAATGATTAAGCAATAACTATTAAACCAAACAGATATTTTATAAAGCACCAAATCTAACAAATAAATAAATTCCTAGTGGTTTTCAAATTTGAAATACCAGCAACTGATTAACGAATTTCCTAACAGAAATTAACTGCATCTGGGACTAGAATGCCCACATGCAGTTGCGGCAAGAATGAAATATTATCTCAAACGAACCTCCCTCTTCAGCGAAATCGCGAAATTTTCTCAAGAAGTAACAAGTTTGTTGTTTTAGAGAAACAAATTTCCTACGAGATGTCTTGTGTAAGAATTAACCCTTCAGACAAATTACCGAAAATAAATTCTCTTCTGGAGGATTATGTTTGAGAATCCTTACTTAAAAACGCAGAAATTTGTATGTCGGATACCAAATTTTATTAAAATGGCTATAAATGTTAGTTAGCGAAAGCAAAAACGCACTTTAATTTAAAAACAGGCTACAGAAAAAATATCGGGTTTTACGTAAACACAATATAAAATAATGTTATTCGGCAAACACTGCGACTACATATAAGTTTTCCAAAACCAATAAAGTTGTGTATTCTTGCAGTGTACAAAGCTTAAGCTGGCGTTTCGTGATTGAAAACTCACGTACCTGCTATAAAAAGCTGGGCTCGCAATGTAAGTTTATTACATAAACTTAAATTCCTAGCTGAATACATGCATTTATAGCTTCTTATTAAGAGAGACGCGCTACATTCACTACGTGCTAATGGTCTTTGCAATTAATTTAATTAGAAAAATATAAACGAAATAGCCGAGAATATTAGTCATATCCAGGCAGCATATTAATTTAGGCACAGCTTGGCGAGGAATACTTTCCAGCATTTTTCAAGGCAGGCAATCTAATACATTATTGATTTTTGTTGAATGAATTTATAAAACTCACGTTTTAAGAAATAGCGTTTTCAAAAAACCTAGCGATTTCGCTACACCACATTGATAATAAGCTCATAATAATATTTGAAGGTAATTCACCTCATTTCTAAAATACGAAATGAATTTATTCAGAACTTAGAACATAGCATGTCGATTCATTAAACAATAAAGATGCTGAATATTTTAAAAAGATGATTTTATATTAAATAGATTGACGAAACTCATTATTTAAATGATTGCAATAAACTGTACACTCAACTCACCAAATACGAGAGCGGCCTTTTAAGTTGTTACAAAAGACCACTAGATGGCGCTATTGAGATGTGTCATTCCTATTTTCGTAAAATTTGACATTTGTTTTTGTGAAAACAGTGGCACCTTAGCAATTGACCGAGTAATTTGAGAGCGTTTAAAAAAGCAACTTTGTGAAAAAAATGAAAATTTCACGTGAAGGTTTTCGTTGGATAATTTCTTAAGATTTTAATAAAGGCCTAACCCAACAACAATGTATAGAATCGCTTCGTTCAACTGTTGGTAATGAAGCATCAGCAGAAAAAACTGTTTACAATTGGTTTGCAGAATTCCGTCGTAGTCGTGCGTCCGTCAGTGATGAATTTCGCGAAGGTCTACCAAAATTGGTTGTTATTCCAAAAAACGTCGATGCTGTGCGCAACATGATTGAAGAAGATCGGCATGTGACTTACAGTGAGATAGAAGCATCCTTAGGTATATCGAGGACTGCAGTACATTCGATATTGCATGAACATTTAGCTGTGAAAAAGATCTGCTCCCGATGGATTTCGCATAATACAAAGCTCAAAAAAGGCTCCTGTTAATTGGTGTAAGGAAATACTCAAAACATTCGACCGAGGAACTGCAAAATCCGTATACAACATCGTCACAGGTGACGAAACTTGGATATATTCGTATGAACCGGATTTTCCTATGGGTCCAGGCCATAGTGGAATAAGTGGCAATGAGGAAGCTGATGCCCTAGCTGTGGCTGGGGCCTCTGAATCTTTAGTAGGTCTAGAGACAGCTTTTGGAATAGCCCCCAAACATGTGAGGCACGAAATCTGGAATCACGCAAATGCGCAATTTCACCATTCTTGGACTTCCAGACTCATACCCAGACAGGCTAGAGCCTTCATCAAGAGTCCTTCGCCTAAATCGGTAGACTATATTCTGAATCTAAGCAGAAAACAAATCAGGATAATAACGGGACTCCTTACAGGCCCCGGACACCTGAACAGTCATCTCCACACTATAGGGATAATGTTAAACAACCAGTGTACGAAATGTCAACAAGAGGAAACTCTGAACATGTCTTCTGCAAATGCAAGGCATTAGCGGCCTTAAGACGCAAACACCTTGGCCCTCCCTTTCTTGAACCAAGAGACATTCAAAACACGCCTTTGAACAGGATTCTGTCCTTCTCTGTTCAGGGAGTGAAATCTTCTGTAAACCCCCCCCCCCCAAAGAGAGCACAATAGGCCCTGGTGGCCTAAGTGGAGCCTGTTCCTACCCATGGAAAATCATCAATCATCATCATAAACCGGAAACTAAGCAACAACCCACTGTTTGGGTGTTCCAAGATGAACCGAATCCCACAAAAGTTGTTCGTTCACGAAGCACTTCCAAGAAAATGTTCGCTTGTTTCTTCGGTTGTACTAAACATGTCGCAACCATTTCTTTTGAGGATCGAAGAACAGTTAACGCTGAATGGTATACAACAATTTGTTTACCACAAGTCATCGACGAAATCGGGAAAAACAACCGAAAATGTCGCATCATTCTTCATGATGATAATGCCAGCTCTCACACACCACGTTGTAACGTTTCTTACGCCTGATTTTTAGACAACTCATTTTGCGTATGGTGTTATTCCCCAATTGTAGTAAAATATATATTTCGAAGCTGGTAGACCTGTTGAATTTTGGGCGAGTCCAAGTTTCAAATTTTGAGGGGAGATTTTTGGGATACGACAGTTGTACGTAGTTCGTTGTCGAAGATACTACGATTCTTTTCTCTGGAGGTATTTTGTGTCGTAGATTCAAATTAGTCATTACTGACAGGAAAGTTTATTCCATTCTAAAAGTCTACGCCACTTTAGAGTTTTGTTTCTTCGTTTGGAAGTAGTCAACTCAGGAAGTTTTCCGATATTATTTACCACAGTGAGGAGGCTAGTATTCATGCCAGAATAAAGCAATCTGGTGAGTTTTTATTTCACGAACTTTTGTCTTGTTCCGTTCTCTCGGATTTGTTTGCTAATTTTTGGTATTTTAAATAAATTTAGGCACGAAGTGTGGGGTAATTAATCCGCCCATACAAGAATTGAGAGTGATAACGATCTGGGAGTTTACATTTCACGGAAATTCCGAGCTATTTCGTAGTGTACATCTGGATTTCTTCAACACCTGTATGGACGTCGCATTCCATAGATAAGAAACCATCGTTGAAAAAGGGAAGTGCAAATTTTGATTTCGCATTATAAATTGATTTACTTATAGCGTGTTTCAATGTCGTAGAAATAATTAATTGTGTATTATTATTACTCGTCATAGATTTTATAACTTTATGATATTGGGGGAATTAATATTTTTATAATGATTTTGTAATAGGACGGCAATTTTACGTGGTTTTGATATACAGGGTACTCCAACCGTCGTGTATTATTGCGTCTTGTAGTTCACTTGGGTTTTATTAATTTTATTGTTTAATTTATCGCCATACAAACCGTAGAGATCTCTCCGTAGGTATGCGTTCTGCTTATTAAGTTTATCAATGTATATATATGTTTCTAGACACGCAATAATTATCTAGGGTTTGTGTGAGTCTTACGTTCAGCAGAGTAATTGTGTACTGTACGTAAAATTGGCTTCTCTAACGTTGTTATGTTTTATGCAAAACCGATACATGGGGGATTATTTGCTGAACATTAAATTTAATTTATTTGCAATTTGTCTTTTCATTTACGCCGGTAATTTTGAAATTGAGGTCAAAGAGAGAACTACTACAAAAGGAAAGGTAGGTGAATGCTGGACCAGAGAATCCGACTTTTCTAATTTGTTAAATCTAGGATTGTGTTAGTAATTTTGAAGTCGGTGGCGCCTAGTATTTTTTATTTTATTGGAACTCAGCCCATCTTCGATTGAGTTCACCGGGATACTAACATAATCAAATTTGGTAATTCATCTACAGAGCAGTGGTGTAGTAAGAAGAGGAGTTTGGATTTTTTTTTCTCGCTAATATTTTTGGTATCATTGTAGTGTGAAATTAAATAGGCGTCACAACGTCAAACAATTGATTATTTGAAGGAGAAAAACCTCGATTTAATGTCTCATTGCCCCTATTCACCCGATTTCTCCTAACTACTTCTTTGTGTTCCCGAATGTCAAACAAAAAATGCGTGGACAGCGATTCTCATCACCTTAAGAAGCTGTTCAAGGCTTCAAAAACCATGTTTTTGAGATAGCAACTTCAGAGTGGAAAAAATGTTTCGAGAAATGCTTTGAACCAATTTACTCCAAAAAAATGTTTTCTTTCTTAGTTTTTATAAAAACTTAAAAGGCTGTCCTCGTAGTTACCAAAAATTGTTTCTCCAGATTAACTCTGGGTACACTCTTAATGATCTTCGAAACTAACTTACTGTTGTTATTCTGAAATACAAAAATTTTAAAGTAGATTCAAGAAAACGTTTAACTATATATGTATATCCACCACATTTAGTTATTAAAAGCCTTCAATTATTCCCTTAAGTAGTCCAGGCTTTACCTTCAATACAAAATACGACCCAGGCGCGCCATATTATCACCCATAAATAATTTTCACAACCCAGCTTGATTTGGTAAGCCTTGCTGTAATCGCCCGACTAGCTAAAATTTGTGGAACCCCGA
This sequence comes from Limonius californicus, assembly GCA_014611495.1. Lineage (NCBI taxonomy): Eukaryota > Metazoa > Arthropoda > Insecta > Coleoptera > Elateridae > Limonius > Limonius californicus. Next base: position 3,020 of record JABXWE010043075.1, on the reverse strand, counting down.
TCTATGATTGATTCCGACATAATATTGCCATTCGAGCCGATGGTAATACACAGTCAGATCTAACCCGTCCCGGCTACAAAAATCTTTAAAAGTCTGGGCCAGCCGCACCCCTACATAGGTATTAAATTTTTAAGAACATTTTCATTCCCTGCATTATTGTTAAGCCTTGTCCAGTTTCACATCGGGTCGTCCAGGTTAGGTTCGTAGACGTATTTTATTCCGTTCCCGGGTTTTTCAACGTTTTACGTCATACAGCCTTACTAGAAGTAACATATTTTAGAAGCTTAATCCTATTTTAAATTATTTTCAGGCCCTGTTTAACTCGATACAGAGCCAATCTAGCCCGACCCGTTTGGTATTTATTATTATTGCCCAGGTCATTATTTAATTATTTTATTTGAAGCAATGAGCTGTCCGTTATGTTAATTCTAAGTTCTATCCACACGTCTGTACAAAGATATTTTGTATAGAAACAGATTAGTTCAACACATTACCTCTAAGTCCTAACACGCTCGGACAAAGTTTAAATCCAGCTGCCTCGGTTATATTAATTTCAGGTTCAACTCTGCACATCCTTACTAGAGACATAGCGTTTCGAAACACGGATTCGTCTATCTAAGGTATTGCTTTCAGGCCCTATCAAACTTGATATAAGGGCGATTCAGTCCGATCTTATAGGAAATAATATATTTTGAAGCCCAGCCTCGTCCATTATATTATTACTCCACGCGGTGGTACAAAATCATTTTAATTTCACGCCCAGATTCGCCCTTCATATTAATTTCAGGGCCTATCCAGGTCTTCATAGCCTATCCCCAGCCCAATCGCATTAAACATCAGTTATTTTTTTAAGAGAGTTTCTCCCCTTGTTTTATTATTAAGCCCTGTTTAACGCGATGCAGGGCCAGTCTAGCCCGACCCTTTTAGAAGTAATTAATTTGAAAAGCCCTGTCCTACCAAAAATATTTTATTTTGAAGTTCAGAGGTATCCCTTACATTGTTAATTTTCGATGGTCCATCTTGAGATCCGTTTTTCCGGATTAACCCCGACGAAATTATTTTATTCGTTCAACATATTATTTCTAAGCTTCAACCTACTCGGTATAGAGCCGACCTAATCCGACTTAACAGGAAGTAATATGCATCTAAACCCAGCTTCGCCCGTTATATTAATTCCAAGTTCAAATCTACACGGCCTTACTGGACGCTTTTCGTTTCAAAGCTAGAATTCGCCCACCGTACTTTTTGCAGGCCCTCCGGTCAGACAGAAAATTTTTCAAAATATGATCCACATGTCTCTACCAAAGGTTTTTTTGTGTAGCAACGGATTCGGTTAACATATTAAGTACTTCTAAGACCTATCCTATAAACGTACCCAGCTTCGTCGAATACATCCAGGTCACTGCAACTGAACATAATTTATTTCTAAGCAGGGTTTCTTCCTTTATATTATTGTGAAGCCCTGTTTACTCGATGTAGGGCCGGTCAACCCCAGCCCGTTGAATAGTCATCAATTTTTAAGAACAGACCCTACCAGAATTATTTTGTTAAGGTTGGAGTTATCCCTTACCTGGTTATCATGCGTTTGTTCAGATTGATCTCGGACAGTCCAAGGCAGGCCCGAATGAGACATGTTTTTGAAATATCGTCCATGATATTATTTCCTAGTTCAATGCACACGTCTCTATTAAAGGTATTTTGTATGGAAACGAATTCGATCAACATATTACTTCTAAGTCCTAACTTGCTCAGGTAAAGGGTCGACCCAAGGCGACCTAACTGGTAATAATACATTATGATGTTTTATTGAGGGACCTACATATGAGCCCCACAAAATATATAACAATATTATTACATAAGTCGTTGAAACGAGACAAAGGGCACACTTCAAAGATAAACTTTAAAATAATTCTTATCTCAAGGTTTATAATATAAATTTTGGTAACTACTGTATAACCTTTAAATTTTTGCGCTGGTTAACTGAACAAGGCGCAGGATACGAGGTAGTAAACATGAACTTATAAAATATCGATGCAACAAAGAAATGAATTCAATGTTATCGAATTATCTAAGTTTTTTCTTTTAAAACGTTAAACAACTTTAAAAACAAAATTACAAAGTTTCATGAAATAAATAGTAAGGCCTAATTTACCAAAGCACCTTTTCACGTAGAAGCACTTGCTTATTTTCTTCTGGTGTTGGTAAAATTCACTATATAAAATTAGAATGGCACTTTTGCGCCCTGTTGGTCTTGAACTTCAAACCGAAAGTCTACCATTTCTTGCTTTTTTCTAAGTTCCTCACAGAAAAGCTTTGGACTGAGTATCTTCGTATTCGTAAAATCGTTTCACAAGGCAATTAACCGAAATATTATTTGCTGTTCATTACTTCAGATGTTCAAATATATCAATAAACTCATAGACACGTCGCACCTTTATATTTTCTTTTTGTCCAACTGGTAGATTATTCCTAACCTTGAAGTTCGTTGACGTATCAAACGTCAAACGCAGATACAAACTAATCATGTCGTAAAAAAACAACTGAAATCTACTGACGCTACTTTGATACTACGCCCCAAATTCTTGAATTTCGGCTAATTTACCGAATTGTATACATTCTTCACACAGATTTGAACCGTAACACTTAATAACATAGTTTCGAATATAATAAATACACAAAATTACAATTTTAATTGACTCGCCAGACGAGCGTTTGTGCACGTTGAGATTTTCATGGCCTATCCCCGTTGTTTTTTAACAAGTAACCATGGCAACATCGTAATACAAACAAAAATATCTACATTTTACAAGAAACATGTGACTTCCTCAACAAATGGGAAAGCAGAATGAAATTAACACAAATTACACAAATCTTAAATATTTAAATAAATTTTTGAAAATATCATTTACATCAAATCTGAAATTATAACCATATTTGTTATTTAAAAAGGAATGGTTCGACACTTCAAGCCTATTAATTATTTTTTTTACCAAAATTCATATTCATTTTCAACATAAATC
>JABXWE010043073.1:0-12684 GCA_014611495.1 Limonius californicus | reverse complement strand
CTCAAAATGTAGTAAAATACTGTGTTTTTAATGGCATTTTTTGCATCGATAATTCGATTGGCATTGTGCTACCTGGTGGTTTGGTTTTAAACAGTTAACAGAATGTCTAATTAGTCTTTTAATTTCATTAAATCGTGCTGCAACAGGCATGTTTAAAAATTCGGAACACTGATAGATATTATGATTTTGTTGGCATAACTGGCAATTTGTATAATTATTTTGAGTTACTATATGAGCGGTAGTTCGCTCCATAGATTTATACGCTTGATTCTTATAATGTTATGGTATGTTGTTAACTGCACTACCGGATTGTTTTCCAAAAACTGACACCTTCGTCTTAAAAAGGTTGTCTAATCTTCCAAGGTAGGAAGTTCCGCTATCGGTGCACATGCATCCCATTCTTTATTTGCGTTAAAATCTAATTTTGTACAAACTAATTGAATTATAATTATGTCCCACGAATCTGTGGGCATATTTAGAGCCTTTAATGCTCCGAGATGGGTATTCAATGAATTCAATAATTGTCGTAGTGACACTGCAGAACCTCTGGTTATTGCCGGTAAATTTAATAGTGTGTTTACATGCTTATTTATTATAAAAAGTTTGTTTTCGAAACGTGTTTTCAAAAGCTGCCACGCTATTTCATAATTATCTGTCGACACCCCTAGTGATGCGATCACCTGAGCTGCATCTGCTGATAAACATGACTTCAAATAATGAAATTTCTGGATGTTACTAGTCTTAACATTCTCGTGAATCAATGACTGAAAAGTATCATAAAAGGGTAGCCACTGATCATTCTGCCCATTAAACGATGGTAATTTTATAGTAGGTAACTGCACGTGATTAAAATTATTGTTATTTTGACCGGCATTACGGTGAACAAATGACGGATTATTTTTTGGATTAATTAAATTTTCAGCATCTGGCATTAATTGTCCATATTGGCTCTCAAAACTTTCACGTTCGGATTCCTGACTAGGATCTAAACATTCGATTTCGCTTTGAATATTTTCAAATTCTTGCCATACAGGTTTGAGTTTACTCATGCGAATTTTGACTTGCGTTAAATCGCGGCTAGATTCAGTGTTGATGGTGTTTAATAAAGTTTCGAAGCGTGTTAATCGTGCTCTAATTTGAACTCTCTTAAAAACCAAATTTTTTAAAGTATTTTCTTGATCTTTGTCTAGCATATTGATTTTAATTAAATTATTATGATTATAATATTAATTATATTGATTATAATAAATCGGAGATACCTAAGCACCCCGACAGTATACAATGTCACAATGACTGGTTATAAAAGCAAAGGACGGTAAGGAAATGGAGCTCACTCACCCTAATATGCATCAATTGTAGCGACCACCAAGCGATTAATTTCCCTGGTCGCAAAGTTGTGATGCTACAGCTTCCAACGGACACGCAATGGACGATTCTGATAGACCCAAATTTGATGATTCTTCCCAATCGCACAATGTTGATCCGGCTCGAAGGACCAAAATGTTGCGTACTAACTATACGCGATTGCTTCAGCACTAGCTACCATTAATGAAATACTTGTGCTTGGTTTTGTATGTTTTATTATAAAAATGCTGGCTGCACACTGCAACGATTGGTACAGGAATAAATATATGCAAAACTCTAGCTGAGGTTGCGTAGAAGCGTAGACGCATGGTTTTTTCTACCTGCGCTTTCATTTGGGTCCCAAGGATGTACATGCTTATGCCCTTTATTTACCACAATTACTATTTAAAAAATACTATAGAGCAGATGAATAAATACCTAGTTACAAAGATATATGCAGATGCAGGCAGCTGTGACGCAACATCTTGAAACAATGATTTTGTCAGTTATGACTTCTATGCTAACAAGGCAGAATTGCCCTATTTAAACTAACCACATATTATGCTAACGCAACAAAATACGATCTTGTAAACTTAGCGTTATCCATTTAACAATATTTTTTCTAATGCAACAGCGGCGCCGCGACGACTAGGAAATCTACTATTATCAATCATATAAAACTCCGAGCCCGCAAACATGTAATTGCAAATAATAAAACTTATCCCATCACAACTCACTTCGCAAACCTGTAATTGACCCGCTTGAACTTTTAATTTTTTTAAGTTAACAAGTGCAACGTACATTGAATCGTTATTGCATATAAAATTAAGCGACACACAACGTTTGAAAAACCCTAAATGGTCCAATGTAAATGTATTAATTGTACGTTCGGATCAGGATGTAATTAACAGTACTTTTATAAAAAAAAAAACATGACAGGTGAGGTAAACCCGGCACCTGTCTCCACGAGGATGGAACGTTACAACTTGATTAGTCTATCGCCTGTATGAATGCTCATATGCAGTTGCACGTTATTCTTCTGCACTCTTTCGTAGTCATATATATTGCACTTGAATGGTTATTCTCCCGTATGAGTTCTCATATGCCGTTGCAAACCAGTCTTTTGTGCACTTTCATAGTCACATAAATTGCATTTGAATGGTTTTTCTCCTGTATGAGTGTTCATATGCAATCGCAAGCTACTCTTGTACGCACTTTCAAAGTCACATCTATCGCATTTGAATGGCTTTTCTCCTTTGAATGGCTTTTCTCCTGTATGAGTGCTCATATGCCTTTTCAAACTGCTTTTGTACGCACTTTCATAGTCACATTCATTGCATTTGAATGGCTTTTCCCCTTTGAATGGCTTTTCTCCTGTATGAGTGCTCATATGCTTTTTTAAATCGCTTTTGTACGCACTTTCATAGTCACATACATTGCATTTAAACGGCTTTTCTCCTGTATGACTGCTCATATGCCCTGGCAATCTACTCTTTCGTGCAGTTCTGTAGTCACATATATTGCATTTGAATGGTTTTTCTCCTGTATGAGTGTTCATATGCCTTTTCAAACCTCTTTTGTACGCACTTTCATAGTCACATACATTGCATTTGAATGGCTTTTCTCCTTTGAATGGCTTTTCTCCTGTATGAGTTCTCATATGCCTTTGCAAGTTATGCAAGTGTGCACTTTGGTAGCCACATACATTGCACTTGAACGGTTTTTCGCCTGTATGAGTTCTCATATGCAATCGTAAGCTATTCTTGTAAGCACTTTGGTAGTCACATACATTGCATTTATATAACTTTTCCCCAGTATGAGTTTTAACACTTTGATCCGCAATGTACTTTAATGGAGATTCTATTATTACATGATCTTCATTGTTACTAGGGATTTCAGTTTTTATATCTAATTCTTCATGCAATGATTCCAGTTTAATCGACCAATCCTTATTATATTTAGCATCATGTTGTAAATCGGAAGCTTCCGAAGACAATTCCCATGTTTGAATCTCTTCCTGTTTTACTGTAACATATGTAACACATGTTTATATGTGCGTTACTAAATATTATATATGTATTTAAACTAGTACAAAATCATTTTAAAAAGACGCCCAAATTATTCCAATTTTAAATAACAATCAAGAAATAATTAACATTTACCACACATCATTAAATTACTAATATTTGGTCAATATTAATGGAAGCTTACATATTGTTACAGATGCTACAAATTACACGGGCAAGCATTGTAAAAATACCAAAAGTTTCTTATAATTGTTTTTTGAAGGAAAATCCTCTTTTATTAGTATTTACTCCTACTTGCTTGTGCTACATCACTTAGAATTGATTTTGGGTGTCTAATGCAAATTTGTTGTACTGACTGACGAAGCAAACAATCATGTTGTACCAAGATTTAATCAATTTTATAACAAAATGGACGTGAAGGCTCAAAAGATCAATTTAGAGACGATATACGAGTAAAGCAAAAACAGAACTAAAAGGTGAGCTAAACACAAACAACGGCCGTATAGTAAAATTAATAGAAAATGTCTAACCAAATCAAACAAGAATAAACAAAAAATTAGCCGAATAGGACATAAAGTTGAATAATTTCGAAAGAGAACAAATTACTGTGCGATCTTAAAACAGAAAAAGCAAACTACTTACTTTAAACTGGAAAAAATGGTCATAAAACCAGTGAATGAGAAACTGAAAGTAAAATATGAAGCACGGGATCTGGAAGCGATCCGCCCACTAATAGTAAGCATCATAAATATGAGACTTAAATATCAAATGTTTGGAAACAAAAAGCTATTCAGGGGATCAAAAATAATAATAGATGACTACCGGAAGAATATCTTACATGTGAGAAAATACACACACAGAAAAGCACGCAATAATCAAATACAGCTCACTGATCGTCAAAAGCAAAACATAGAAGAAAATGACATACAACTACAACAACAAACTAAAGAAGAAGAAGAAAACCAACCGTTTGAGAGATGAACAAAAAGAAAACAAAAACAAACCAGGAATGGTGCAAACTCTTTAGACTCCTTATCCTACAAAAATACCAACGTAACAAGCGGTAAAGGAAAAAGAAAGTTACATAAGGAACAGAACAGGGACCTTTCCAAGCAAGTTCTTTCCCATATCGGGAAGAATGTAGCAATTAAAACCAACAGAAGACATCCAAAAGAAGACGACACAAGCTACGACCACGGGGGCAAAAAAATCAGAAATAACAGAAGGAACAACACTCTTCAGAAAGTTGTTCATTGGGAGAGTAAGAGACCCCCCCTCCCCCCAACATAAAAGCACAAAATTGCACACTCGAAGAAAATATATAACACACTCAATTTGAAAATATTTACAAAGAGAACTTTAAAATCAAAAGAAAGAATGATAGAAATGGAATAAGCTATGGAAAAATTGTATGGAACATCATAGGAATGGTAGAGGTATGAAGAGAAGGTAAGATAATATTATGAATAAAAACGGGACACATAATATTTTAGAGGTAACAAAGGAAGGCAGAGGGGGCTTAGGATTCTGGATATACTGAGTTGCTCATTAGTGCGTCAAAGTCCAATATTGACATTATTAAAAAGATTTGGAAGTTTTTCTTTTTTTTTAGGTGATGTACTGCGAAAATGCACATATTATAAAAATATTTATAAATATACAGGGTGATTTGCTGCAGCGGAGCACCTTCAAGGTATTATTTTTTTAAATAGACCACCATGTATATATTTTACACTGTCCAATTCAGCATAAAATTGATTTTCCAACCATATCCTGGTTTTTAATTTTGGATGAGTTTTGATCGGCACAATGTTTAACAAATTACTTCGGTGCGTGAATATTGCGATTAATTATTGCAGCTAAGTGATGTACTAAAACGACACAACCACCAAATATTAATCTTATTATACATGGTGTGCAAGTTTAACTAATTTGAAAGAGCTTTTGCAATTTTTTCAAATGAAACACTGTGTATTATTACATTTTTGAATTGTCACGTTAAGTTTTACTTTTTCATTATAAACCTCTGAATTTTTAAAAATATTTTTAAAATGTGTAAATTTTGGCACTATATTACTAAAAGAAAAACTTCCAAACTATTCTATTGATGTCAATAACGCACTAATGAACAACCCTGTATAAGGAAAAAAAAGGAGATGATAAAAGAGTTTTACAGCCATTCAGACAGACTAGCAACAGCAAGACAAAAAATAACCAAAACAAGACGATCCATAATCTAAGTTTACGCAGCAATATCTTCGACTAGAGAGGAAGAGAGAGAAAAGTTCTACAAAGATTTAGAGGAGCTAATAGGTAGAGAACCAATAATGTCAAATTATATTCTAGTAATGGAGGTTATATCACCAAAAAAAGAACAGAAAGAAAGAGGTGACAGGACCGTAACAGATCCATATCAACATGGGTCTAAAAACGAACCAGGAAGGGCCCTAATTTATTCTGCTATAAAATATAAACTTTATATCATGAATTCCTTTTTTAAAAGAGGCAGCAGAAGGATATGAACATGGAAATCTCCTAACGGAATGTATAAAACGTAACTGACTATATTTTTAGCAACAACAAAGCAATAAATATAAAATACAGAATGGTACAATCTCTGATAACCATAAAAATGGACAAAAAACTACAAACGTTTAAAAAATCAAAGAAATAAATGCAGTTAAATACAGAGAAAATCTTCAAATAACTTCAAGACAGAAGACATACAAATAATAAAAGAAAAAGGAGTACATAAAATGTACAACCACGTAGAACTTACGCTGAGAAAGGCAAGAAAAAATGCACAAGGTCAGCAAGAAACTATCAAAGAACAAGAATGGTCAGACGCAACATAAAAGTCAATAAAGGAACAAGCAGAGCTGAAAAAGAGACCAGGAATATTAAATAGAAACGAATACTGCGAAATACACAAATTAACTAAACGAGAAATAGGAAAGGACATTACAAAAGAGTAAAAACAAAAAATACAAACTATAATAGAGGAAACAAAGTCGCCTAAACAAATGAAAAGGGAATTAACTAACGTCTGAAACTGAATGACTTACATAAAAATGACAATAACAAGATAGAATGAATAGAGGATGATGAAGTGATGAACAATGAATGGTCAGTAATACAAGAACTAACATTAGCCATAAACAAATTAAACGACTGGGCTCCAGGAGGTGATGGTATAACTAATAAACAGATTAAAAATGCAACACCGGAAATGCCCCAACTCATTAAAACATTGTTCAACGAAATCCTAACCGATCCATCCCGATGGAAAAAATCCATAAATAATATTGCTATTTAAGAAGGCCAAAAAAGAAATCACACAGAATTACAGACCAACTAGCTTATCTCCATGTACATGTAAACTGTTCCCGACCATACTCAAAAATACGATTAAAATTAAGTTAGATATAACCATAAATTTACCGTTAGTTTCCACCTCACTCTGAGATAATTCTTCGTTGATTTTGATTTGAAGCCAGACATCGCATGTAGATTTTGTAAAGTTTGATAGCGAAGTCATACTGGTAATATCGGGTTTAACATCTTCATTCACATCGAATACTGTATCCATGTCGATATACATACACAGGTTATGCTGTAGTAAACAATTCAGAAGTATTAAAATGTAATTGTATAAATACGGGAATATATCTCACCTTTATAGTAGAAAAGAGTAATAGTAAAAAATATTATTAGTGTTAATCAAATACTTTTTTAACAACGCTTTGTTATCTAGAACAATTCGGAGGTCTGTCAAAACATTCCTTCAGGTTAAGTAACTTAAGAAGTGATAATCTCATTTGAACTACTTTCCATCCTTATACAAGATGAATCAAAGAATTGTGTACAGTGTACAGGTTAAAACAGTTCGCAGATCAAATGAAGGGAAATTTAAATTTTTGTAGCTTGAATCTTATCTCAATTTACTTAATATGTAATAATAAGAATGCAGCTGCCTTTCGTTGAAATATTCGTTATACAGAATGACCATCAACATCTGGATGATTAAAAGTCCTACAGTCCATTCTTCCGGTATTATTTCTTCTTTCCATATCTTGTTTAGTAAACATTGAAGCATTTTAACAATTATTTCGGCTCTCGCTTTGACTAACTTTGTTTTAATTTACCTCTACCTTCGATTAAGAGTCCCACGTATTTTTTGTCATCCATAATTTGTTATTTCTCTTTCTTGTTCATATTATTTTTCCTGTTGTCTAGAAGCGCGTATCCACGGGGGAGGGGTCTCAGTGGACACGCGCCCCCTTCTTGTTTTAGGACATTTACATTTATTAATATTGTTTTTCATAAATAATAAATACCTTATGTACCTTATTAATTGTATGGTACTAAGGATTGTTTTAATTACTTAACATAGTTGATTTTTAGTAGGCTGTAAATTTCGCATTAGTATACTCAATAGGTACCTAGGGCTGGCTTGCCTGGGTGGTTTATCTTAATCTCCTTACGAACGCACCTGAAAGAGATTGTTTACTTATTTTCTTTAATATTACCCCTTTTAAAAATATTATAATACTATGAGATTTTAAATAAATTAAATACAGCAGATGATATTGTGCCTGGTTAAACTTCCTATGTTGGGCGCTATAAACAAATTAAACTCTTAAACAAGATCTCAGAGAAGCAGCTATAATTGGTCGTTCTATATAAGTTTTTCTGGCTGGCAACAAACATGTACAACAAAAGAAAACGTATGGAGATTCAAATTATCATTTCAATCATCAAAGTAAAATCACACTTACCTGTGCTTTCCCTTGACAAAACTTATAAATTAAATTTTTTATATAAAACTAAATACAATAAACAACTACAAGGATTTATTTATTTGTTATTTTAATTTTTTTATTGTAACTTTAATTTCTTACCTAATTTCAAATAACTCAAATATGGCGGGCTTCCCATGGTATCTTTTCTTCTCATGTGCTCGGATTACATTAAGATCAATATGCGTTGTCAGTTAAACGGCAATTGCGTTGTCCGTGGCTCTTCTTTTTTAATAATAAACGTGGTTAACTGCAGTCGGTGATGTCCAAACAGCAATCATATATACGCAGGTAACTGCTTTCCCAATTTCAAATCACTAGTTGGATAGGTAAGAGCGAAATCCACACACCTAACATCACAATTTGGTTTTTAATTATTTTGTTTCTAAATCCATATGTTCTTTTATTATTTATTATGGCACTTTCAATTTCGGCGTACTTGTTTTATATTATTGCACTTTTTATTTCGACGAACTTTCTTGTTTATTCTTCTTCTTCTTTTTCGAGTGCTTTATCTCTTACGAGACGCAGCGATCTTCTCTCTTATGTCTGTGTTGCGCATTTAAAGTGCTACAGACATAGAGGACCTACAGCTTAACGTGGGCTCCGAACCACAGTAAGTGTAAACACTTTTACTCCAGAGAACATTTACTAGGCAGAATACCTCGCTGCTTTACTTTTAATTTTCAATTGTCAAATCAAAATATCACACTAACGAGCAACGCCGTTATAAACAAAAGACAATCAACCCACGCTAACTTTCAAATCTTCCCAAAATTGTAATTTTCCTGATAATTTTTAAAAATTGCACATATGCAGAGGGAATAAACACTTTCAATCGAAGATAAACGGGGAACAAACATTTATTCACTTAATAACACAAACTCGAACATAAAATATAATAATTTTAGCTGCAAGAAGACATGCTTCCAGCTCAATAGATAAAATACAACTAACTTGTTTTCATAACAAAAGATTTTCGCAAAATATTTTCCGTTGCTATGATATGGAACAAAACTTTCAATTTTTTATGTCAACCCTAAAGGGTTCCACCAATCAAATTGCATATCTAAATTAACTAAAATAATTACAAATTTCTATAAACCACAATAACTTCCTTATAATTAAAGTTACATAAAAAAGAAAACACATGTTCCTTGTAAATTTCCTCAAATATTAATACCTCACACGACCTATTTCCAATAAAGCATAAGAAAGTTGACAATTAAATTTTCAATTAATTAAATAAATTATTATAAACATATTCAAAGTTAATAAAAAATTAACACAAACCTTCCTTGCATGCATAATACATAAGAACGTTATTTCAAACACATTTTTCCTAAAGAAAAGTATTACATTCACAAATTAATATTATTATATCTAGCTGTCAAAACCACTATGTTTTTACTAATCTGTGAAATTACAGCTCAAGAACGTACAGATAAGGTTGAAAAGTATACTTTCTCTGTTTCGGCATTAGAATAACATTATTCTCGCACTACTTTTAAGACTAGAATGGAGTTCATTTTTAAACGATTTTGAGTGACATTTTGTTGTCAGCCATTGGTATGCCTGCGGTCTGACATTAAGTGTATGTTCCATGCTGAAAAACTTGATCAGATTTGAATATTATCGCGGCCTGCGGAATTTAAATTGATATATTTTGCATTAAACTATAATGTCGATTTCGTGTTAAATAAACTTTGAAACGTCGAATTCCCACAACTGACAAACACAAATAATTGCTGCCAACCTAACTATATTCTATCAAAAGTTTCCTAGAAATTGTCAACTATTTTTATAAAAAAATTTAAATAAATAATGTAAATGAAAGCCGAAACAGAGAAAATAGTATAAAAAACTCGTTACAGAAGGCCATTCAAGCACTCCTCCGTTCGGACACTCGCCGCTACGCGGCTCGTGTCCGAATTTCGCATTCGTACTTGAATATGTTGCCTTCTGTAACTCATGTTTTAATATACTATTATGCTTTCCTGAAGATGAAGATCAATAAAACAACCTGTTTTGAAACCTGGAAGTCAAGTTACACAGAAACAAAGCACCAAATTCCTGGAACGGGAGCTTATATTTATCAAGTATTTAACTGAGTAAACAATTCATATATATATATATATATATATATTGCCATGTATTATTTTTAAGAATCATAAATATGCAAAGTAAATTAATTATTTATAATATAACTTTTAGTTGGGCGCCAAATTTAAGTTTTTACTCAAATTAAATAAACATGAGATAAATATACTAGCATCTATATAGACTCCTGTAATCTCAAGGTAACGATTCGTGGCTCCACCAATTAGATAGTTAATTATGAAGCAAATATAATACATAATTTTATAAATACAGAATTAAATTTTAACTTACCTTGAATTTCAAGTCCCTTTGATTGTAACGTAGACATCATTTCTTGCGAATTCTGCAACAGCTGCATTTATTCTGCTTGAAGGTCTCGTTGTCTATAGGCGATTCAAATTAACTTTTCCCGCGCGCACACAATCAGCTGTTTTAGGTGAAACACAGTCTCACTCGCCAGCAAGTTGTAAATAAATCGTTGCGCAGTGTATGTGATTTAGGGATTGTGTGTATTTTTTGTTCTTGTTCGATTTAGGCCGTAATTATGAGTGACAATAATTTATTTATAATTATTATTTATATTAAATTATATTATATTATTTATCGAATTCGACAATACAGACAATTAGAACATTGTAAAAAAATTTCTGTACAATCAATAACGACTCTAACATTATTAAACTTACTGAAACATGTAGGTAGATTTGCTAAAATTTCATCACGCGTAGGAAAATAAATTGTTGGGCTAAGTACTACGTACAAAACATTCAACATAGTATAAAATATGGTTTTACACGTTTGTGAAGATAAACCACCAAACAATATGCTTAAAACAACATACGACGAGTTATTTTTCAACTTAATGAAAGTCAGAATGATTCTATCCCGCATGGTTAAACGATTCTGAGGTCAATTATTTCAGTTAGGCCAATTCACTACTGCAACATTTCTAGCTCCCGCTTTTGGAAAATAATGAAAAGCTAGGTTACGGCACCTTTTGCTTTTAGAATCGCAATTAAACACGCAACAAAACGTTTTGTCATTGCTTTCCTTCTTTGGGGGAAACTCCATTCTTCAGGTATTGACGTTTTAGTTGTTTAAATATATTTTATAATACACGAATGTACCTTATAATAATTTATTAAACCAAATGATTATATTGGAATTGTCACTAGCGCCTGTATTTTAGGAGTTCGTCACAATTCCGCCAGAGGGCGTATTGCTTAGCTTGAATCGCCTATACAGGATCCATTTGAATTTAACTATGACGGCATTAAGGTTGCAAATTCTATAGTTTGTGAAATGAAATCACTGAAGCACTATAATTGTTTCATTTAAATGTTCCAGCTTATTAAGGTAAGGATATTCTAGTTCTTTTTAATACGATTGAATTATAAGTTCTTGTAAGTTAATAAATAATTTTAATTTTATTCCCTTTTTCTCTCCAGTAAAACTCCATAAAAGAAACACACTTCGATTAAATTAATTAAAGTAACTTCTTTTATTATTATTAAACACAATAGTTATATTAAAACCCAAATTCTGGTCACAATTAACTTTTTACTAATTATATGAGTTTTTGTAAACAAATGTTACTTAACCTCAACTCAACAATTTTATACAAGAAAATTAAATTGGGCACAAATTGATTTAACGTGCGCTTTGTTCGATGGCTAATTAAGAACTGATTCAATTTTTTTAACAAAAACGCAAGATGAAAGCTAACATCAACCAATGAGAATGCTGGATTTAAAACAAAATTCATGGAACATTCTAGAAATTCTAATAATAAAATTTAAATAATTAATATTAACCTTATGAATAAATATTTTAAAAAACTAATTTCATATTCATAATCTATGAATTTTTTAACAAATTTTGAAATGCGACAATCCCAAATTTGAAATGAAAAATTTTACACTTTTTATTATTGTTAAAATATCCTAAATTAACTTAAAAACACCATAAAATTAATCAAAACACAATCCTAAGATTGTAACAACACTTTTCTGATACATTTACAGTCTACAGAACAAATATACACAACATAATCCATGAAATTCCAAATCTAACCTATAATTTTCGAAAATTGTTAACTAACACAATTATAGTCAAATAAACAACACAATTCAATAAGGAAACCTGCTAAATACCTTCCTATATATAATATTAAACTAATTTGGCTAACATAAAACCTTTTCAATCAAAAATATATACTTTTTATCGATAAACTTAATATAACTGTAATTTTTGAGTTTTAGGGCTCTGGTACTGTCCAAAAAGATCCACATCATCGTCTACAACAAGTATTAAGTCACACAACAGGATATCAAAAGGCCATACACTGTATAACTTCACTTTGAGTTCATATTCCACATTACGAAGTATCGATAACAGTTTTTACATATAACAGA
>JABXWE010043071.1:0-10230 GCA_014611495.1 Limonius californicus | reverse complement strand
AATGGCCATAATTTATTTATTTATAAAAATAACTATGTCAAGTGGTATATCATTAGAATCGTTGAAAAAGGGCCTTTTTTATAAAGTCATGGCCGACTATGGTTTTCATTAGAAAAAACATAAGTTTGTGTCACAACTCAAAAATTATAGCTTAAATAAAGAATTCGGTTAGACTATATTATTAAGCACATAATTACCTACAACTTTTTCCTTTGCACATTTTTTCTAAAGTCAATAATAACAGAGCCATAGGCACCAAACGAAATAACAAAAAAATTATTTTTGCGAGATATCTAGTTAGCCATGCATTTTTTCCAAAAAACAAGAAGCTCATTAAATTGAGCTCCTAAAACTGCAATTCTTTCCCCATTTAATCGTCTCTCTATCTCCGCTAGTTTCCGAGATCCCCATGCTAAACATCGGGAAAAACTCACCCTGTATATCAAACTCCGGTACTCTAAGACCAAATGTGTGTGTTAGTGAATAAAAGCAGGTTTGTTAAATTCCCTTAATGTTATAAACGTATATTTTAGGTGCTAATTTTAGATATAGCAGGCAGGAATTTTGTATATATGCGAAAATGTGAGTTTATTTAAATTCTACATGAGAGTGCAGCCTTAATAATGTAGAGTTTCGTAACGTACAACGCCATACTGAGCGTTATTCATTATTTTTAAGGTTCGTTAGGGCATTCACAAACCCGTGGCCTAGTCTTGGGTTTTGTGATTTTCTTTTCCAAATTACAGTGTAAAACGGGCGTCTGAATTAACGTTCAGAGTTCATTTGCATTGCATTTTCTACCGGATTTGCTTGGTGATGAGTTTTATTTTTTACGACCTGCTATGCAGAGAGAGATACGTGTGCCGGCGTTCGTGGCTAATCCGCGAGGTGCGAGGTAGGGAGAAAATATAGAAGGAAGTAATTGCCGCTATATTCTTAAAAGATCATCCCACTGCCTTATAATTTCATTAAACTAACTAATACTTAATCTACATGAAACAATGTTCACGGCGCGATAACAGAAACAATTTGTTTAATGCGAGCTTCGTCTAATTACTCGAGCATTAGCGTTTGCTCATTTTTAAGATTACGGTTTGGTTTTATTAAATCGCGGGGCCTTTTTAAAACAGCGACCCTGTTTTATCGCCTCACATCTTAATGGTATCCTGAGTATAAAGAAAAAAAATCAACATTGGTTGCTGATGTTTGTGCAATCCGCGTATCATATAATGGTTAAAAAATATGTATTATTAGAAATTAATTAAAGTGTTAATTAATAAAATCGTTTCGTACATATAGGACACTGGATGAAAATGTAATGTTAGCTTTACATAAAGATCTAATAGTGCCCCGACCAGAGGTCATTGAGGTAATCTCTGTAGTCATTTGAATCTATCTCGATAGCGTAGCGACCTTCTCCCCTATGGTTGTGGGATTCGTTTAACGTAATGTACATAAATATAGGGGACCTACGCGGGCTACGTGCGGCAGGAAGTGTCTCGCTCTTTTTCTCCAGAGAAGGTGCTGTTGGCAGAAGCAAATACCTCGGTGGTTTGCCATTGAGTGAAACGGCTGTGTAAAAATCCGATGTTCCTCGAATTGAGATCGAACCCAGGTCCTTCAGCACCATACTCCAATGCGCTAACTGTTGTGCCAGAGGCGCCGTTGAAGCTATAGTATACCATAAATGGATTATACAGTCTAACGATACAACGAGCTTTTACAAAGCAAATGTTTGGATTTGCATTGTTTACTGCATTGAATTTTCCGCTTACGTTGTTCGTTCGTAACTAACAAAAATTATAACGTTTTAGTATTTTGTTATTATGTCAATTAAAAAATATTTAATTCCCAACAAACCTTGCCTGAAATCATCTGTTTAAGATTGTCTTTTAAATGAAGGACACTAAATGTTTTTCTAGTATGGGTATCTCAGTCTGAAGTGGCAGGGGTTGGAAACCTTTTCGAGGGATCGGGCCACTTGAGTAATGACGGCAGGCAGGTTGGGTGCGGACGTTATACGACACTTCTAAGAAAATGTTTTTTTGTAAGCTTAGCTATGAAACTAATGATGCTATTTTAACCTTTAAATCGGCAAGTGGTATTTTTTTTATCCACAAAATCATGAATCCGCTCCTGTGGGAAGGGCATTAGAGCCGTGGTAACGAGGCTTCGCTTTTGTACCCTCCATTCAGTGTGCCAGCTGGTGTGGTTGCAGTCTCTACCCTTTCGATGAGTACCTGCAAGCTATTGGGGTAGTGATAGGTCCTAAAACACTACGTCACAGATTCACTATTATACAATCATTTTGCGACTCGTGAATCCAATAGAACTAATCGAAATGTGACAGCCGATAATTGACTCTCTAAGTAAAAGCCTGTAAAATTTTCAATTTTCTGCTCATGTTAGTAAATTGCTTTCTAGTTAGTCATCGTTCCATGTTGTTACTCAATTTCATGTTGTTTTGTTTAAATAAGTCGATATTGAAATAAAAAACGATAAAAAGTAATGTGAGCTGGGATAATAAGGGATTCATTAATCGGGTAAAGGTATATTATGAGCGTTCAGCTGACAGTGACAGATGTTGCGGACATGAAGATAATTTATCTGAGAATCGCTAAAAATTGGTATATTAGACTGGTAAAATCGACTACCGCAACTGGATGATAAGGTTTTTTTACAAAGAATTACGCGGGCCGGATGATATGCCCTAGAGGCCCCAATGAGGCCCTCGGACAGCGAATTGCCAAAGCCAGTGCTACGGTATTTATGAAGCTTGATATGTTGGTTTGATTTTGCCGCTTCATCTGAATTAAAGTCTCTTTTTTAATTGCCGCTCCTAAACCGATTACTATTGTGTTATTTCCCGAATACAGTTTTGGTGGATCTTTTTTTTTGTTATCATGGAGAAATGCCGATTAATGTTTGTTTGCGTGCTTGACCGTGGACGTTGGCTGGGAATTTCCTGCTCTTGAAGGGAGTCCTACGTGTTAAATTGTTCTAGAATTCATGCAACGTATTTCATAATGTGGTGAAATATTTTTGGCCGATGCGTATTGGCATTGTTTTCTCATGAGTCGATTTACCATCTTCGTTCGCCCCGGTTGCTTGCGATGCAGCGCCGAAATCAAGTACTGCAAGGGCTGTTTGGGTTTTCGATGGGTGTCCATCGCGTAAATTTTCGTATCGTTGTTATCATCGTGGGGTGAACAGAACCATCGAAGAGTGTCGGATTTAAAGAAACACGCTGGAATTTTTACCGTTAGAAGGCAATTCATTCGAACTTGCTGATCGCCTTTGGCGAATTATTATGAATCCCTTTCCTGTTCCTCTGGATGTGCCGCTGCTGCGACAAACACTTGGAAGTTTGTGCAGCGAATATTTCGTTCCGAAATTTTCCCTTTTCCCGAAGAACGTCTTGGCGGTGCTGGTGAAATCGTGATTCCAGCCTTCAGTGGCGTGTCTGCAATTTTTGTCTGCCTCTTCAGGACCTAAGAACACCTCAAAGTGTGCCTGCCTCTCTCTTCCTACCGAAGAAAATCAAGGTAAAGCAACCTGTTAATTGTGCTGGCAAAACTTGTTTCGGGTTTCATATTCAAGTTTTTTTTTGGTGTGACGTAAAGCGATCTTCCGTTGCCAGTTGTTATTTTCTTTCTTTGTTAACTGTAAAGTGCAATCATAAATCGTATTTTTTTGTAAACACAGGCGCCACTGGCTGCGTAGATCTGTTCTAAGAAAGTAAATATCCCAAGCCACTGGCGGTGAGCCTTTTTCTTGCTCGAACATTGCAACAACTACTCTTGTACTAAGCCATTTTGAATGTAATCTTTATTTTGGTATATTGTGTCATTAATTTTAAATAGTAGAATTATATTTGTCTCAAAATTCACCATATCTTTTATTTCTACGTACTTTTACTTTATTGTGTGCATGAACTTTGCAAGTACACAGGATAAAATGCATACAGAAGAAGCTGCTGACTTCTCGGCCTTCCACGAGAACCTGCAATCAGCTGTGATTTGGAAGGTGGTGGCTGTTAATTTTGACCTATTCTGTACACAACTAGCTAAGATTTCCCTCTCGTAAGCGGTTCTCGTGAGCCACCCCTACTCCTCTGAGCTTAGCTGAAGGCCTTTTCATCCTTTCCAGTTGAAGTGTCCCACTAAATCATCTTGTTCTTACTAAAGCCATACATGAAACAGCCAAAGACGCTTTGAGAACCGCGACAATGATAACCAGTTATAAGTACTGGTGAAATGAAAAACCAGAACTAGTTAAAGATGAAAAGAAGAAAATGTACCATAAATGGCTAAGCATAAGTGGTCCGTAGGATAAAATACAACATGCAAGAAAGAGCGAAGAGAACGAAGTGTGAAGAAGTTTAAGTTTGCGTAGAAGGTACTTGGTCGATACTTGATTGAAATAGATAAGTGGAAAAATTATTAGAAAGAACCACTCACAGAGAATAGAGACGAATATAAAGACATATTTGGCATTAAAAGAATCAGCAGAAATGCCCCAAGAAATTGATAGCATATTATGTAGAGAAGTGACATCTGCGCTAAAAGCCACAAAAAATGGACGATCACCAGGTTGTGGAGGTATAGCAATTGAAATGGTCGAACATAGCCCATCGATAGTGATAGAAATATTAACGGAAATTTTTAACTCTTGCATGGTGGATGGCGAGAATATCCCAAAGAATGGCAGTAAGATGAACTGTGCTAACTATTGCTGAATTAGCGTAACATGTTCTATACCGAGACTGCATGGACGGATTTACAAGATAAGAATAGAAGACAAAATTAATTAAACTTAAGAATAAACTGATTTTAGGGCGGTAAGGTTGTGTATCGACAATATTTTTATTCTACGTCAGTTAGTAAAAAGAAGAAAAGAAAGACAAGAACACATCTAGTGTTCGTAGATATATAGAAGGCATATTTAACACGGTACCAACAAAGAAAATATACAATATTGTTAGGAACATTTGAAGAAGGTAAACAGTATTTGGATGCTATTAAAGAACTGTACAAAAATATACTAAAATAAAAGTAAATGGGAGTACGACTTTCAAGTAGTTCTGTTTCATAAAAGATTGCGACGGGCTGTTCTTTATAATCAACTCTACTTAATATGTATATACAAGAAGTGCCAAAGGAAGAGAAAGCCAAATGAAAACCGATGTTTGTAGTAGTTGGCGAAGATTTCTTGAACAGTCTTCTGTTAGTGGATAATCAGGTGGATCCATCCATCAAGGACGACTTCAACTATATGATGCAAACATTAATAGAATTCTACCAAAATGGAGTTTCAATATAAATGTGAACAAAACCATGTATTTGCTAGTAGGGAACAATGAAACTGTGACTCTAAACGTATAAAACAAATCCATAAAAATTATATCAAACGAAGGAAATGGTACACGGGAGATAGACAACTGAGTGAGGAAGGAAACCACATTTCAAAAATTTGATTCTCTACTGAGGTCCAAATAATAGAAAATAGTACAAAAAGAGGAATGTATAGTGCCATCCTAGAGAGCATTTTAACATATCGCGGTAAACTATGGGATATAACAGAAAACAATTAAAAAATAATAACTTAATAGAAATGGACTTCTTCAGACACAGCTGCCGAAGATCTAGACAAGAACATGTGAGGAATGCAGATATCTGATGACATTGTTACGGGCCGATTCTCGCTACGAGAATTATGGAACAGAGAAAACCGCACGTTGGCGTGCTAAGAAATTTTCGGTACGGCCAAATGCGCTTTTCTTGGATCCGCAAACAAAAAAAGATGGTAAAGGCCAGCGGCTTGCTCAGAGGAGTAGGGGGAGGTTCGCTGAAATTGCTTTTAGAGAAAATGCTTAAAGTTGTGTACAGGGTGAGTCAAAATAAGTGGGCGCCACCTTTCAAGTCCAACTGATTAGGGAGGCCCTCGTGAAAGGTCGACAGCCAGCAGCTACGGGAATCGAACTCACCTTTCTTTTGTGCTTTTTCCTAGATCTTAAAGCTTGCAAAATCCTTACACAAGTACTTTAAAACACAGTAATAAAAGACATGCGGAATTTTAACACACATATAATGAACTGTCAAAAATGGCACAGAACATATAAAAATATATAGCAATGAGAGGCAACTTTATAACGTAGAACACAAACAGTAATAATTTCGAACGTTCGCATACAACTCTATGCCGCTGGTCACGCTACATTTAATGATTTCAACAACTGCGTTTCCCGGGGGCGTAGGGTTCACAGAAATAGTTTAACATTAATATCTTTTTCTTCTCCTGAATACAGTTAACAAAAAGGACCGTGTCTGAGGGTCGATACAAAACGAGGTCCATAAGTTTGAATTTTGCAAGATTCTTGAAACGTTTTTGGCTTCTCCAAAACACAAAACGGCAAGTTTTTCTTTACCTTGTATTGAAGACGGCTAGCGCCAGGATCAAGGTGTAGAACCCCGGTGGAAGACAGGGAATGGGGTCGACAACGTCCTTCAGGACCGCTTGGAGCAAAAGAATGGGTGTCCCACTCCGGGGAAAGTGTTGATTTTGACGAGGTTGGAAACAAGGCGTACACTTGCGCCCACAATGCTGGCACGGGATTCGTTTTAATCCGTCGAGATCCGATAATAATCGAGACGCACAAGTAACTGCACTGTGCACTAACAAGGCGACAATCTGCTGTTTCGTAATTATCCGACTTTCTAGTCGATTCTTTACTTTTGCCTGAAGCAAATATTCGGTACGGTAACGTGAATGAACAGCAGGAAACGCCGCGGTTGAAGGAAAACCCGATGCTCCACTCGATAAAAACTGAAAAGCCGGCACTGCAACATGTTACGTAAATACAGTTGCCGATTGATGGAGATTTCGGACAACTGGAGCCCACAAAGGTCTGAACGGGACTCCCTCAAAAATGCAACGGGACCTGCATTTCTCCCAAATGCTATTGCACAACATGACGAAATCATATGGAATGTTCTAGAAAAGAAATTTGTTTGTGACGCTCTGAGTTCCAGGAAACGTTCGAGGTCAACGCGGACGAAAACAAGAGCTTGCAATTTTTACACAAAGAAACTATTAACATATTTCGAACTTCGAAAGACAAAACAAAATACCGAAATGGTAACCCAAAATAAGACTAATTAAAATAACATTCTATTAATTCTAACGAAGCGGCAAACACATTACGGAATTAATAAAGTGTAGCGGCAAATTTGAAAATCACATAACAACATATGGAAAAGAAGGGTACTGTAATAGATAAGCTGATAAGTGAAAGACGGCCTTAAAAATTTACAAATGGTTCCCGAACGACCGGAGAAAGAAAAGAGGATGTCCTTGCAAAACCTAGAGAAGATAGATAATAGGTGCCATGCAGAAGAGACAATTAAGCGAGGAGGGTTGGCAAGATAGGGACAGATGGCGACCAGTCAGCAAGACACGGGTGACTGCTGCGGTCTTCTTGGAATTTTTAGAAGTCGAACATGTGAATATGTGGGAAGATATTCCTTTAAATTTCAGAAGAAGGGTTTGCTTCCAGCTTGATGGTTGTCCAGATCATTATGTGAGAGAATCGTAAGAAACTGGCTGGCCAACCATTATCCAGAAAAATGGATCGGTCGTGGTGGCCCAGTCTCCATAATCCCCAGATCTAAATCCCTTAGATTTTTTTGTGTGGGGATATTTAAGAGAAAAAGTGAATGCGACACCTGTTCAAACAAGAGATAACTTTAGCATCTGTTAAATTATTACAACAATAAATTGTTATAAAAATTTATTACAACAATAAATTGTTATAAAAATTTATCAGATGCTAAATTTCAAAAGATTATAATAAATCCTATGAAAAATCAGGTTGCATCGAACAATAAAAAGGCAATTATCTAGAAAATGGCCAACTTTAGCGGATTTTGATAAGGGTACGTGTTTATTTAAAAAAGCACAGAAAATAAGATTTTTTTATTAAAAAAAACCATAAAGTACACTGGAAAAAAGTTATAGTTATTTTAACCCGTAAAGAGTACAGTACAGCCCTCTAGCGGCTACAGTAAAAGGGTGTCCATAGTCTACAGTAGGCTTTCTCATACCAAAAAAAAACCCCGTATACCAAGTTTTAATGGAAAACGTTAAAACATTTTTACTATATTTAAAAAAATTCTATTTTAAAATTTAATTTAAACAACCTGTATCTCGAAAACTAAGCGTTCGCCGACCTATGTTTATATAAATTTTTTGTATTAATTTTAATAGTTCCATCGAGTGTTAAAGCTGCTACAGAAACTGAAACACCCCGTATATTAGACTAAAAATGAAACAAACACAATTATGGATAATTGGCAAACATTGCATTGGAATTTATACTGCAATTAATTTTCCTGAATGCTATGTTTAAACTACATAAGGAGTAAATAAATCAAGGATGTTATAGAGAGTGGATGTAGCATACGCACGCTGTTGTGAAGCTACTTAAGGACACCAAATATACTGAAAATAAAGTACATAGCGATTTTCTTCTTTGGAGAATTGTAGCACCCATTTACACACAATGTTCCATTTGAATTCCATAAAATATTGCAATGCTATTATAAATTTCAACATAAAATAAGAGAAAATATTTATAAACCCGATTGGTCACATCGGACACCAGCTGCATTCTTTCTTGGCATCACAAAGTTGTACAGCCGCTAGTGTGCAATGCCACATCCACTTTCTACAACATTCTTGAAATAAATGCAGAGCCGAGGTCTCCCTATAACGAGTTGGACTGCAGTACTAGTTAACGCTTTAGAAACATTTCCAAAGTAAAAAAATTTTTGGCATGCATTTAGATATTCAAGGGAACTAAGGTTTTCCCAAAAATAGATAGAGCCCTTAATCAATAAAATGAAATTAAAGACAATCACAACCTTATTAGTTTATATTTCGGAAACTGATGGAGATATTATTAATTATGACGTTTACTCGCGAATTTAAAATAATATCTTCGAAATATTTGTTTATTTGACGGTAATTAATTCTTTATTCTATAGTCTAATTACAGTTTTCATTTGAATGTTTTTATAACTCTACCATTAAAAACTAAACTTCGTTAAATTATACGTGAGTTCTGTTTAAAACCATGTACGCAATGAAAATTTAATTGCCTATACAGCTATCAAAATATTGTTTTTTAATTGTGTTGATTTTTGTTATAACTAACGTTAGAACTGAAACACTTCAATAAGAATAGAACTTCTATTAAAACTTACGCAAAGCAGGTAAAAGGATTAGTAATAATAATGAGGCAGGTGTCATTATTGTCAACTCGCATTGGATCTAAACTGATTGTATGAAATTGTACACACCACTGCATTTTTAATTACACAATATTATTTCAAATTTGTTATAATAATTAGAAACATGCTACAATCCAATGCTTTCATCGTTTATAAAAATCATGCTTTTATTGATGATCTTTATATATATATATATATATTGAGATGGTATCGCGTAGCTTAATTAATTATTTATTTATAAATAAAGGATACATGCATATTAAATCACACCTTAAGGGTTGTTTCTTTTGTGGAAGGTTTCTTTCGATTCATTTAGATACAGACTTGTTTCTTGTTAGATTGAAATTACAGTTGAGGCATATGCTATGGTGTTTAGCACAAAGAATGAGTTTACAAAAAAAGTAACCAACACAAGAAGATTTTATAAAGGAGACATCAGCTGTCTGGAAGGATTTAATTTGTAGCAGTTTGGAGTTCAGAGATGGACGAAAATTCTGGAGAGTGCAGTTAGTGATACTGAAATCAATTTGAGTGTTATAAGTGGCGTCAAATTATACTAACAACTTAATGGTCAATTTATATGTTTAGATTTATTTTAAAATTTATTATTAATATCAAGTTACTATATTGCAAATTCTGGTATATATGTGTATGTATCTATAGAGATTTATTATTATTTATGTTTACAAAAAAAAAGAAAATTAATATTTTTCGTCTTTGAAAAAAAATAAATTATTAAAACGTAAAAAAGGTTTTTCCTTATATATTTGAAGGGTTTGAAATGTGATAATACATAGTTCTTGTAATACAATTCATGGAGAGCTGCATACCTGAGAACTCCTAGTTTTTATTTACATCGAATAGAAGGACATCTGCAAGACGACGGAAAGGTTTTTCCTGAGGCGCAGGTTGGAGAGTCCGGATTCCTTTTGAGACTGGC